>PVIU01006756.1:12500-98479 GCA_004026605.1 Ondatra zibethicus
AGAAACCAAAAGAGAGGGGGCAGGGGGTTGGATCTTTGGAACTGGAGTTACAGAAGGTTGTGAGCCATCATAAGGAAGCTTAGAATCAAACCCGGGTCCTCTAGAGCAGCATCCAGCGCTCTAAACTGCTGAGCCACCTCTCCAACTCCTTTCTTTTTAACTTCTATCTTACAGAGGGGACAGTCTCCAACAGGCTACTCTCCTGGACTTCTCCTTCCTAAAGAAATCTCTTTCTTAAAAGAGTTTTGGATGACTGGGCGGTGGTGGAGCACGCCTTTAATCCCAACACTTGGGAGGCAGAAGCAGGTGGATCTCTGTGAATTCAAGGCCAGCCTGGTTTACAAAGTGAGTTCCAGAAACCCTGTCTCAAAAAAACCAAAAAAAAAAAAAAAAAAAAAAAAAAGACGTTTTAGGTGAAGACCTTCTTTCGCTAGAGCAGAACAGAGGTTTTGCTGAGATATCCCCTTAAGGGGGAGGTGGCTGAGAAGAAAGAAATGATAACTGCTAGGACTCCCTTAGGAGGAGCAGGAGCTACATTCTGTGCAGACACCATCCCCACAGTACCCAGCTTCAGGTATTGCCTCACTTCCCAACAAGTCAGGATACCTTTCCCTCCAGAGCTGCAACACTCACAGTTACACTGAAAAACCAGTCTCGGAAAAAAATAAACCAACAAACAAATCCTCTGGAATCGCAGATATTTCTAAAGATTTTGGAATGACAGACACAGAATTTGTGGACCACTCCTTACTCCTCGAAAGATATTACCCCTTCTTTCTTCCTCTATATTAGTTCTACATGTTCTGTATATACTGTTCATCATGAGCTCTAAAAAGCTACTGGAGGGCTGGCGAGATGGCTCAGAGGTTAGGAGCACTGCCTGCTCTTCCAAAGGTCCTGAGTTCAATTCCCAGCAACCACATGGTGGCTCACAACCATCTGTAATGAGGTCTGGTGCCCTCTTCTGGCCTGCAGCCATACACACAAACAGAATATTGTATACATAATAAATAAATAAATAAATATTTAGAAAAAAAAGCTACTGGACTCACTCAGCTTAGTGCATCAGCCTTATCATAATATGCAATTAAGTGGATAAACTTGTATAACATGCAGAAACAAATATAGGAGAAATTTCTGAAACAAGTATTATGATGTAATAAATCATAATCAGAATTTATTATATTAGTCTCCACAATAGCTTGAACTGATTTATGATTTAATATTTTTAAATTCTAGATTATTATCTTTTGTATATATATTTCAAAACTAGAAAGGACCAAAAAGTTAATATGTAACAAAAAATGAAATGCACTATAGTGACAACAGAAAGCAAATATTCACTATAACTTCCTGAGACTTATGACCCAAAGGTTACACTAAACATAACTAATATTATATATCTCAGTTGAATTGATCAGCATAAAAACCCTTAATTGATCAGCATAAAAACCCTTAATTCAAATTTAAACCAAACCCTGGGGGTGTGATTATGTACACCTCTAACACCAGTATTTAAAAAGTTGAGACACAGGGTCATAAGTTCTAGGCCAGCCAGCCAGGGCATCATAGTGAGACACTGTCATAAATACTAAGATGTATATAGAAAACATTACATATATAGAGATAACATATATACATATATAGATATATTATATAGAATATATATATATATACACATACAGAAAAAGGCACAATGGCCACTTCTTCATTACACCAGTGTACCAAATAGCCAAAATACAATTTTTTATTTAGTGAAGACATGATTTCTTTATGTAGGCAGCTCTGGATGTCCTGAGCTGTCTATCTAGAATACACAGGACGTGAACTCACAAAGATCTGCCTGCCTCTGGTTCCTAAATGCTGTGATTAAAAGTGTCCTCCATGTCCAGCCCAAGCCAAAATGTTTTTGATGAAGACTTTTGACATTAGTATCATTTTCATGTTATATAACTGGAATGTTCCAAGCTACCAAGTATATTATATTCCATTATTTGCTGTTTTCAAAAAAAATCCCATGTTTACTGTAAAGAGTAAAAAATAATAGTATTTTTAATCATTAAAAAAAATATATTGGCCCTAGAATGGTGGCATATTTTTTAATTCCAGTACTTAGGAGGCACAAGCAGGCAGATCTCTCTCATTTCAAGGCCAGCATGGCCTACATAGTGAGACCCTTCTCAACAAACAAACAACAACAAAACTCCACATCTACTTACTACATAACTGACAAAATAGGAGACGCAAGACTAAAACTGAGGGTCCTGGTTTCTGGGCTAATAGTTCATGTATTAGAAGAGAGGATGAAGGAAGAAGGAATGGGATAGTATTATGAGACTATCAAAAAGCATTTATGAATAGCTGTGAGCATAGAGAATTTTAAATATCAAATCTGAAATACTGGTAGAAGCCATGAGAATGGTATAATTATAAAAATCACTCATATTTAAGCCTTAGTCATCAATTTTAAATTGCCAGCATCTATGAGATTACCTGAGTCACCATAAATATAGATTTTTACTTTTAATGTACAGACTTTATAAATTAAAGAGGTAATAAAAAAAGTCAAGCCAGTCAGTAAAGTGCCTTTTCTTAAAAATAATAATCATTAACATATATCTTATTAGCAACAATAATTCAATTACATAGGAAAATGAGTTCAGAAAACATTTTGTGCAATTATGTCATACCAGGACAGCTAGAAACAGGCGTTCCCATATTAATAAGGCAAAGTGCACATCGAGGAAGGGGTTTTCGACAGCCAGGGCAACTTGTGACTTTTGATTTTGTTGGTGAGCCACTCACACCATACTGACTAAAGCCTCTGCCCTGATGAGGCACTGAGGAACAGCTGTAGGAGATTGATTTGCCACAAAAATTACAACTCACAAACACCTACAAAGCAAATGAAAAGAGCAATTTAGTGCAAACCATAATGGAATTATAAAGTCTGATACTGAAAAAATGTTTTAAACTTTTATTTTACATTGCAAAATGATCCATCTGATTAGCTCTCAGTTCATGTCTCCATTTACATGAGCTCTCAGTTACATTATTTGGTACTTCCTGTCACCTTTACTTAATTACATTATTGCTAATACCACTGATACCTAATACTTGTGAAATACTAGGAACTTTAGACCCTAACATTTTATAATAATCAGGGACAATGAAATGCATGGCATACAAAATACCCCAATGTGATTTAATATTAAATGTGTCCCACAGAACACTTGGTTCCTAGATGGAAACAGGCCTTGATATAGGGCCTAACTGGTGAAAGTGGGTCATCTGGTGTGGCCCTTCAGGTTTCTTAGCCTGGCCTCACTTCCTGACTGTGGACACACAGTGGCAGCTGCATCATGGTCCTGCTCCCAAGCCTTTCCCACCACCAACAGTTGTATTCCCTAGAACTGCTGTCCCTTAAGCTGCTTCTTGTTAATTAGTTGCTCACAGCAACAAGAAGAGAAACTAAGGTACCAACATGCAACCATTAAACCAAAAGGTCAGTGACCCATTTTCTGAACAAAATCTCCTTATAAAGCCAACACTCTGAGCTGGGCTTCCTGACAGGCCTATGACCCAACTAGTCGGGTAGCTGATGCAGAGGATCCAAGTTCAAGGCCAGCCTGTGTAATTTAGTGAGAGTCTTGTGGAAGGAAGGAAGGAAGGAAGGAAGGAAGGAAGGAAGGAAGGAAGGAAGGAAAGAAGGAAGGACAGAAGAAAGAAAGAGGGAGGGAGGGAGGGAGGAAGGGAGGGAAGAAAGGAAGGAAGGAAGGAAGGAAGGAAGGAAGGAAGGAAGGAAGGAAGGAAGGAAGGAAGGAAGGAGGGGGCTCTGCAGATATAGCTCAGTATAAGACCAACTACTAAGCACATACAAGGTTCCAGGTTCCACATTTCAAGGACAAAAAGCAAAAGACAAAACAAAACAAAAAAACCATTCCCCACCACTACCTTTTCTAAGATGAAAAGGAATTAAGGCTCCTGCAATAGTACATTAAAAGTTCAAAACAAAGCTGGTGAGATGGTAAAAATAACCATTAGAAGGTGCTCGCTAAGTTTTATGAATGAGCTCTCAGTTACTCTTCCAGATTAGTAACATACGGCACAACACTATCTTACTAAAATATCTACTCCAGCTGCCACAATAATTTTCAACTTCCTTTAAAAAGCAAATAGCACTATCCAGTGCTGAGGGTGAAGATAAACAAATATTTAACATCTGAAGTAATAGTATGATATCATATCACATACCTTTGTGATAACTGATCTCATATTAAAAATGCCATGTATAGACATATATTTACACTTATTCTATTTTTTAAAATCCTGTTCTACTCTATATAAATACATAAAAACAATATGCACATGGGATTACTACTAACACGTGAGTCTGACAGAATTTGGCAGACACTGAATTTCAGACAGTCCTAGCAATTAGACTTTCCTAAGGTCATCTGGGCCTACTGTCCTTTGTTTTATCTCAAAGTAAAGTTTAGCTGTACAAGATAATTGTTAGGAAATTAAAAAGCTAATATAAAACAGGAAAAAAAGTTTTGAAATAGACAAAGACATTAAGAGAAACTCAATATAAATAAAAGAATGGGAGATAATAATTCATTATTAATCTGATGCTGACATGTTAACATTTGATTCTCTGTAGAATACGCTACTTACCTGTGCTAACGGCTTAGAACTGGGATCCAACTTACTCCTATGTATATCAAATTCAGCTCGTTTGTGCCAAAACCTCCAAGCATCTAATAAGTTTCTGTAATTCTCAATCCAATATTGAACCCTTTCATCTTTAAGAACATCTAAAGGTGAACCCTAAAAAGAAAACATAAATTTCAAATGTCCTAGTTTAAATCAGAAGATTCTGGATAGAACATGAATATAAGTAACTCAGGAAAAATGACCTTTTACCCAAAACTGGCTCTTAATGAGGAAAGCCTCAGTAATCTACCTTACACTAGACTTCACTTGTGGTGTAAACATGCACCTATAACATACTTGACCAGGAAGCACCTTTTTAGTTTAAGGAGCAGGTGGCAGTCAATGGTGATAAGAAACCCCTTATCTTAACTATTAAAATTTATGGATTCAAAAACTCTGCTTATAGTATATCCAAATTACACATCAAAACTACTTAACAACATTTAAACTAACACTGAGCCTGGCCCTTTATATCTAATCGTGAAATGGTGCTTTTACATAAGTTAAATATGAAATGCACATAGGCATCAGTGAGAAGCAAGAATTGGCTTTCCTAAGTTTAAAGTTCTTCCCATTCAGAACATCAATTTCTGACCAGTGAGAATATCTCTAAAACATGTATGAGTGTCAGAGTTGGCAGAAGAAAGCTGTAATGTAGTATGCAGCACATTCAAATAAAAATGTAGTGAAATTTTGTTTATGTTTTAACAAATAAAGCTTGCCTGAAGATCAGAATGCAGAGCTAAACCACTAGAGGCCAGGGAGTGCTGGATCACACCTTTAATCCCAGGACTTGGGAGAAAAAGGCAAAGAAATCTCTGTTAGTTCAAGGCCACCTTGGGATACACAAGATTGAATCTGTCTAACAGAGAAACAGAGCTCACACAAAGGTGATCCCAGCACTTGGGACCCCACGCCTTTAATCCCAGCACTAGGGAGGTGGAGACAGGAGTGATATGGCTGGGTGGAGAAAGGACTATAAGGCGGGAAAAGACAGGACCTCATTGTAGTCTGAGGTTGCAGTCCAAGGACAGGATCCCCCTTTAGTCTGAGCACTGGTAGGAGTAAAAGGTCTCTCTAGTGGCTGCCGCGCTGCTTCTCTGATCCTTCAGATTTCACCCCCAATACCTGACTCCAGGTTTTTATTAAGAACAATTAGAATTTGTGCACAGAAAAATACTCAAGGAAAAATACTTAAAGACTAATGAAAACCAATCCTTTTAACTAGTGAGTAAATAAGGAATGTAAACTATAGTAAAGTTTATTTTTAAAAATACTAGTGGAAGATGGCGCTGAAAGTGAAGAAGGAAGCTCCCGTCCCTCCCAAAGCCAAAGTCAAAGCGAAGGCCTTGAAAGCCAAGAAGGCAGTGCTGAAAGGCATCCACAGCCACAAGAAGATCTGCACATCACCCACCTTCTTGCAGCCCAGGATCCTGTGTGGCTCCTTTGCAGCCCAAAAACCCTCAAAAGAGCATGCCTAAGACGAACAAGCTTGACCACTATGCCATCATCTAATTACCCCTGACCACTGAGTCAGTCATGAAGAAGACAGAGGACAACACCACACAAGTGTTCATGTGGATGTCAAGGCCAACAAGCATCAGATCACACAGGCTGTGAAGAAACTCTACGACACTGATGTGGCCAAAGCCAACACCCGCATAAGGCCTGATGGAGAGTAGAAGGCCTGTGTTCAGCTGGCTCCTGATTAGGATGCTCTGAATGTTGCCAACAAAATTGGGTTCATCTAAACTGAGTCCAGCTAGCTAATTCTAAATATGTACCTTTTCACCATAAATAAAATATATAAATATATATACTTGGAGATAGGAAGAAAAAAATTCCCTGGCAAGTTTAATGGCCAAGGGCAGTGACAGAGAGAACACATAAACAAACCAACATTAACTGTCCAACTGAAGCTGGGTGTGGAAGCATACCACACCTTTAAACCCAGCTCACAGAGACAGACATAGGAGGATCCCAGCTTGACCTACAAAATGAATTCCAGGTCAGCCAGGCCTACACAAAGAGAATCTAATCTCAAAACAAAGAGAAAAAAAAATTGTCTAATTGAAGAGAAGGAGATAAATAATAAAAAGGAAAGTAGAAAATGAACAGAAACCCCAGGCTATGAACACTAGAACTTTACTATATGCATAGTAAGGCAAAAAAGAAAAGGAGAATAAAAAATGAAGAAATAGAGAATCAGAAATAATATACCTAAACATCCCAAATCTGATGAAAAAATGTTAACTGATAGATCCAAGAAGCTCAGTAATCAATACACATAATACAAAGAATATAAGTAGGCCCATCAGTCTCATTTTCTTTTTTTCTGAAAAATCAAAAAGAAAGAGGACTTCTTGAAAGAAATCCATGGAAACATGAAACATCACATACAGGAAAGCAAGGAGAACTGCTAATTTCTCATCAGAATCAAAGGAGGCCAGATGGAAAACATTTCTTTAAAGTGCTGCAAGAAGAACCAAGATGAACTAGACGCTTCTGTTAAATGTAAGCTGAGGCCATCACCTCTATTACAAGAAATGCTAGAGAAAAAAACAAGGTGAGGAAACAAGAATAAATTGAGATGCACAGGAGGAACAGACACTAGGAACAGTAATAAATAAACAAATAAAAGATCTGTAATTCCTTTCTTATAATTTATAGAACAGACAAATTACTATCTAAAGCAAAAACAACACTAAGTTGGAGCTTATAATATACATAGAATAAAATATGTGATCAGTGGACAAAGGAAAAATTGCATGAATGAAATTACACTGTCATAATACTTGTAAAATGCAAAGTTTAAGAAAAACCCAGTGCTAGATGTGAGGTAGGAAAGAAAGGATATTATGACATGTCAATTGTGAAATGCAGCATGATGAATTCAGGATATATTGTGAGACCCAAAGCACCAGCTTAACAATAAGACAATGAGAAGGGTATAGCTAAAAGCCAATAGACATAAGGGAAAGACAGAAAGAAGCAAGTGGTACACAATAAGGCAGGAAAAACAAAGGAACAAAAGGAAAGAGAACAAACGGAAACAGCACGACGGTAGAGTTAATCTTGGCCACAGAGGAAACGTCTCAGCCAAAGAGCGGCAGTTATCAGACTAGACTTTTTAAAGGTCACATTATATACTTACTGTTTGCATTTTAACAGTTTACAAATTGTGCTATTACCTACCCATCTGTACTCTGTGGTCACATATCAGTAGTTCATTAAAAGATAAAAACAATCTCATTCCAGTGAGAAGACAGAATACCTTTTCTCACATGGGCAGTGGCTTGATATTTTATATAAGCTGACTCTGCATTTTGAACCTGTATTCGGCAAGTTCACAGAAAAGCATACAGAAGGGAAGCGGTAAGCACATTTTCATTTGTTTACCAAGGTAAAACAGGCTAAAAGAGAGAGGTGCTCATACAACAAAAGGTTAAGACTGCTGGAGGGTTACTGGACAGGGTAGAGATACAGAATTCATGTTTTCCACAAAAGTAAAGTAGAAAGCAACTTTTTCCTGGAATCTGGTTTAACCACTAGACTGTTGAAGCAATGAAAAAACTGTTGATGAACTAGTTATTCAAATTACCTTGTTGTTAATAAAAGGACACTGAGTGTGAAAGAGCTGAAGTGTAACTTCTCTTCTGCTGGTCAAATGAAAGGAAACCACAGTTGAGAATAGGAGAGGGAGTCCTTTATGGAAGATGGGTTGGACTCTGACCTGAGGCTCTGATTCCACCTGAGCTTTACATGAACTCAGATGCAGTCAAGACCGCTATTTCTCAGACTGAAAGAAAGACCTGGATAAGCTGATGAGATTAGGGCCATTAGAGACAACACAAGTCCTCAAGAGAACTAAAACCCCTAAGCGTGGAAAAGAGCATGTGTGTTTCACCTGAGGATACACAACATGGAGACTAGGGCATGGCATTTTGTTTTTAAGGCCAGTGTCAGACTACACTAACCTGTAGCATGCAGTAGCTTGCTGTCTGCACATCTCCAGTTCTATCCACGTAGCTCTCCATCAAGTCCACTCCATCTTTAGTGAGGCCTGTAAGCAAGATGCCTTCCAAATTGCCAGCCTCTTTCATTTCATTGGTCAGCTTTTCAATGTATTTATTTAACTGAAAAATTCAAAGTGACTTTTTTAATATAATGTTTCACTACACATTTGATTTAGAACAATTTTATTTTTGATGAAAAACATTTTAAGACAGAAACTCTTACCAAAATCTAGATATGTACTAGGAAGCCTATATCTATTTCAAGTTTCAATACAGTTTTCACAATCACTTTATTTTTGTGTGGTGTGCGGAAGGGCATGTGTGGAGGCTGGAGATTGACATCAGATGTCTTTCTCAATAGCTTTCCATATTGTATTTAATCCATGGCTCTCACTGAAGCTGGAGTTTGCTGATTTAGTAGGATAGCAGAGCAGTAAGCCCCAGGGACCCTCCTGTCTCTGCCACCTAATCCTGGGATTATAAGATAACACCCAGGTATTTCCCCAGGTTCTAGGGGATTCAACTCAGTTCCTTGAACTGTGCTATCTCCCCATTGCCCACACTCATCTTCAAAACTGACATTTCCTGTGTTTATAGACGGCTAACTCTAAGAGAAGTATCGCCTTTTCAGCAAATTCTTACCTCTCATGGTACTATGTAACAGTATCGCAGAATTGGAATTACATGTTGAAAGCCATCAATAAAAACTATTTCCTTTACATGGTCTAATTTCATCCTATTCTAAACTCCAGCCAACATTCCTTCTCATTTCCCCAAATTCTGTCATTATAATAACACTGCTAGTCATTGGTGTGAGAAGTCCTTCGGTATATGTGTTGCTTTTATTGGTTAATAAATAAAGCTGTTTCAGTCAGTGGCTTGGCAGAATAGAGCTATGCAGAGAAAACTAAACTGGATGCCAGGAGAAAGAAGGAGTCAATGAGATGCCACGTAGCCGCCAGAGCCAGAGAAGAAAGGCACAAGCTGCCAGTCAGAACCACCAGCCTAGTGGTAAAATATAAATAATAGAAATTTAAAATGTAAGAGCTAGCTAGAAATATGCTTAAGCTATTGACCAAACAGTATTACAAGTAATAGTTTCAGTGTGATTATCTTGAGTCTGGGCAGACAGGAACAAACGTGCAGCCTCCCCTAACAAGTCACCTCTGTGTATTTCATGCTCATGATCCTCAGAGGCAGCAGCTAAGTGTTCAGGTACTGAAATGATTTGCATACAGCATTATTAAAACCCGAGTTTAAATTTTCTATCTGCTAAGTCTTCTTCTACAGGAAAAATTAAACTAAAACATCAAGTCAATATTCTAAAACAAATTTAGTTATTACATGCATATTTATATGTAATAATTACCTTTTTTAGATTTTATGTAAAAATTTTCAGGCACATAATTACATGTAAAGATTAGTTTATTAAAATACTTCATAATAAACATTAATTACCTCAAATATAGAACTGAATCGGTTCTCACCTGAGTATCACCAAGGAATTTACAAGCAAATGCCACTCTGTCACGTACTGCAACTTGGTTTTCATACTGGAAAAAAAAACAATTGTACGCACCATAACTTTTTAGATTTTACAGGGACTAAATATGCACCTAATATGTAAGTTTATTTTCATATGTATTTGAAAAATATATGTGTATTCTATACATTTTCATCTGTATATATGTTCAGATATTGGAAGAGTCACCAATTGCCAAAGAAGTCTTTTCTGATTAAATTAAATACATTCTTAAAATAGCTGGGATGCATGAACTTCCTTGTCAGTTCTCCCTTTTAGTGTAAGAGAAGGGATTTTCTAGAGGTGACAAATGAAAATACAGAATGCAATGTTTAAATAGTGAGCAATGGGTTCATTTTTCTCTAGACTCATTCTCCAGCACTTGCTTAAGTATCCTGTCAGCTCAGAGATAAGACTTTAAAATCTCCTGTTTAGCAAATGTAGTAATAACAGTCAAAAATAAACATTTCTTGATATTAATTTGAAGGTCAGAAAGGTTCACTAGAAATTTATTAAAAGCAATGAACAAAATAAACTGGACATTGTCAAAATGGACACTAATACTTAAATTTTCAGTATGATACCTCAATTAAGACACACGTTTTTATAACCCTTACAGACTGAAAATTACTAAAGCAATGCACATTTTATAACAAATGCTCTAATGGGAAACAGAGGAACACATTTGAGTAGAGAAAGTTCTTTTCATTGCTAAAAAGAAGACAGACAGTACAAAGGAAAGGGGTTTTGATGTGAAGCTTGTGACTCCACAACTGAAATGAGTAAGGAAAGCTCACTTCATGACAAGGAAGAAATCACTTGGTTACACAAGTGACTAAAATAAGTGAAAGACTAAATTAACTTAAGTTTTTTATGAGTAGTGTGATATATAATTTGTTTTCCAAACAGAAATCATCTAAAATGACCAACATTAATTTAGATGGACACCTTAGCCAAAACTGACTGATTGATCATCAGTTATCTATATGCACACAAGTACACACAAACATATTCACACTATTTAAACAGCAAATACAAGTATACATTTATAGCTGTACATTTGTAGAGCTTAGTTCTTCAGTAAAGGATGAAATAAACAGTTTTGGTTCTGTAGCTAAAATCTGTATTACAAAACTACAAAAAGCAAACCTGTTATAATTCAAAGGACGATCTGGGGAATCAAAACAGCTTACCAAAACTCCATCATAAGCTCCTGCTTCGCTGGTCAGAAATGCAAACATGACACAGAGATAGGGGTTGTTGAGCTGCAATCGGAGTGTGCTGCACATCTCTCTCCACAGAGAGTTCTTCTCATCTGTATATCCTGATAAAGCCATTGCTACCACATTGAGATTCAGATCTCCTGTAGGTTAAAAATGCGCAGCTCATCAAAGCAATCGGAAACTAATAACCTCTTTCCCCACAGCTGTTAAATCTCGACACAGTGATCAGATGGTGAATTTTATCCTAAAAGAAGCCTACTTAAATAAGAAAAAAATTAAGACTGTTAAATTTGGTAGAGTACAAAGAAAAAAATCTATTCTTAAAAAACAATTCATGACAGGTTCAACACAATGCCCATCAAAATCCCAACAAAATTCTTCCAAGACCTTGAAAGAACGGTACTTAACTTCAGATGGAAAAAGCAAAAAAACCCAGGATAGCCAAAAACAATCCTGTACAATAAAAGAACTTCTGGAGACATCACAATGCCTGACTTCAAACTCTACTAGAGAGCTACAGTACTGAAAACAGCCTGGTATTGGCATAAGAACAGACTGGAGAACCAATGGAACCGAATAGAAGACCCGGATATCAATCTACACATCTTCAAACTCCTGATTTTTGACAAAGAAGCAAAAAATATCAAATGGAAAAAAGAAAGCATATTTAACAAATGGTGCTGGCATAACTGGATATCAACATGTAGAAAAATGAAAATAGACCCATATCAATCACCGTGCATAAAACTCAAGTCCAAATGGATCAAAGACCTCAACATATAACTGAACTATAATGTGTTAAAGGTGGGCCAGAGCAAGTAAGAATTCAGTACTTTGAAACTCAGAAATAATTGTCTATGTGCGTTAAAGATAAATAGCTATATATACCTTAAGAATCTGAGTGAACTACACCTAATAACAATAATAAACAAAAAACAAAACTTGTCATGCAGTGCTGGGGCATGAGGTGGTGCACGCCTTTAATCCCAGCACTCGGGAGGCAGAGGCAGGCAGATCTCTGTGAGTTAGAGGCCAGCCTGGTCTACAGAGCTAGTTCCAGGACAGGCTCCAAAGCCACAGAGAAACCCTGTCTTGAAAAACAAACAAACAAACAAACAAACAAAAAGAGGCAGAGGCAGACAGAGTTTAAGGCCAGCCTGGTCTATAGGGCGAGTTCCAAGACAGTCGGGGCTACACAGAGAAACCCTGTCTCAAAAAAAGTGTGGGGGGGCACTGAACTTTATCCTTCCCCCCCTCCCTCCTTCCAGCTCTTCCTTCCTTTCAAGGCTACACAGGACAATGTTTCAATCAGACTCAAATAGAAACATTTTCCAGATCACAATATGCTTTTCCTAAAAATCTATACTGGTCTAAACAAAAATATCATTTAGTGTCCTGCCAAAAGAGAAAGTATATACTAAAATAATGCTTACAAACAAAAGCAGTTCCAACAGACATTCTTCAATGTATATGATTCTCTTTAAAACGAAAAAAGAAATACATGTGGGGAAACATATTATTATTAAAACATCATTTAAGAACATTTTGTTTTTATTAATCTATCCTGAGGCATATATAAATGGAACTGTCTAATACTTACTGCTTAGCACCATACACTTTCCCTTTCAATAAAAATGTATATAGGATATTGGGTAGGTAACTAAAAACTATCCACATCCTTTCTTTAGCAGAGTCTATGAACTGCCAATTCTCAGAACATAACCTAATACCTTTTTCTGAAGATGCCCCTTCATTCAAGATTTGGATAGCTCGCCGAATATCCAAGTTGAACAAAGCCACTGCAGCAGCTCTTTCCCATTCTCCTTCTTGCACAAGAGAGTTCAAAAATGGTCCCACATCTACATCCGTTCCTTTCTTTACCCACCCACAAAGCTGTAATGCTAAAATCCTCTCTTCGTTTAAGTTCTGAATATCAGTTTGTTTATCCGAGCCACTCCAATTATGTCTGCTGCTTTCCACCATTCCTAAAAACAGAGAATGCTTTATATTATTTTATTGTTATTTTGAAATATATTAGGCAACAGTTCAGCTTTATGAAAAAAAAGTCAACAACATTTAGAATATTCAATTTCTCAACCATAATCTTACAATAGCACATATAAGCAGTATACTAAAATTTTGAAACATTTTACACCTTAGTTGAATTACTAAGAAGCTACCGCTATAAAAATGGACATTGAGACTCACTAAGCTGAGTCATTGCTTCAACCCCCGAAGCTAAAACAGACGCCTGTTCTCTAAGTCACCACTTGTTTCCTCTGTGTCCTACAGACAGTATTTAACAGAGACTCTCACATCTGATCTCTCAGACCACAAGCTCCAACAGAATAGGTAGTTGAATTATTTTATTTGCAAGGAATGCCCTCTGCCTTGGAGCCCCAAGCACTTGAGTTCTCTTCATTTCCTCCTATATATGTGTGGTCACACATTCCTTAGCAAAAGAGGACTGGACCACGACTGGCCCACCTCTGCCTGACTGCTTGCTATATGCTGTATAGCTATCCATATGCATTAAAAAATGAGACTACAGTCATCAAAGGACTTCAAGGTAAACAATAAAGAAAAAATACAATGGGAATGACCTGACTATGTCTCACTCTGCTATTAAATTAGAAAACTATATCTTTTATTAAAGGAAAAAAATTACTATTTTCATAGCATTACACTATAACGTAGCTGATTATAAAGGCAAAGTAATTTCATTTAAGCAAATAAAGACAAAACAAACAAACATGAAGTTTAGTTTATCCATTAACTATAACACATTCCTAAGTGTTCTAGAAAGTTTTATGATCAAACTGTCAAAAATACAAAAAGTATTTTCAGAAAAAATTAAATTATGAATGAGGAAAAGTGAGTGTCCATATTGCAAACTTCCTTTATTTAGTAATTTACACATTTAACTTACAGCAATTATATATTTGTGTGTGTGTGTGTGTGTGTGTGTGTGTGTGTGTGTGTGTGTGTGTATAAACTCAATGATGCTTATATAAATAACTTGGTCAACAACAAATAGATGAGCTTTTAGAATTCAATCAGTTTGCCAGGTAGGAGTGGCACACGCCTTTAATCCCAGCACTCAGAAAGCAGATGCAGGTGGATCTCTGTGAGTTTGAGGCCAGCATGGTTTGCTAGTTCCAGGACAGTCAAGGCTACATAGAGAAACCCTGTGTGCAGGGAAGGTGGGGAGGGGGGTTCAATCCAGTAACTGAAGGCAGAATGAAGTAGGGCCCCAGGATTCCTACAGCTTGGGAACCACACCCTTGAATAATCACCTCCTCTGGAATTTAAACTGAATCTCTGACTTGCTTCTAGACAACAAATCATAGCAGAGAAGAAAGAATTTTACAGATAGAGCTAACTGAGATCCTTACTCAACTGACTGTGAGTGACTCAATGGGCAGTTATGTAGTCTAAGCCCAAGTTAATCAGGCTAACCCTTAAAGAGAGTCTACAAGTAAGAGATGCAGTAGGAAAGACCTCTTGGTCTTAAAGCAGTCAGAGCTGCCATCTTGGTAAGAGAGTCTGTGGGAAGCAAAGAACTGTAAACCTTCAGGAGCCATGCATAGGCCCTGGCCACCAACCAACCAGAAAGAAGGACATAGCTTAGTTCTACAACTACAACTAGAAGGAATCCTCAGCCTCCCAACCTCTGGTTAGTAAAGGATATGTACATATCTCTTTCAAAAGCCAAATCTTATCTAGATCCCATTCTTTCCCGTTCCTAGGAACTTTATCTCCTACGTGTGTCTTCAACCTGCTTCTGCAGCTTTTGAACTTGACCAACAATCACATGAATTTGGAAGAATATTCTTAACTCTAGAAGGAAATACATTTAGCCATAACATTCATTTTAGCTTTGTGAGACTTTGAGTAGTACCTAAGTACAAGTAGTGACTCAAGGAGATAATGAGACAATCTATGTTAGAGAAAGAAGCAAATGATCCAAAGCTGACTACAACTGATCTGTCAAAGGACTGAAAAAATAAGCATTAAAATGAGAAAAATAGCTGAATGTCGTGGTACATGCCTTTAATCCCAGCAGGGTGGCCAAGATAAATGGATCTCTATGAGTTCCAGACCAGCCTGGTCTATATAGTGACCAGGACAGCAAGGACTACATAGAGAGACCCCGTCTCAAAACAAACAAAAATTATATAAAGAAAAATATTTAAAACTTAGTTATCACTTTTAAGTTAAACTTTATATATATACATCTATGTATATAAATAAAAATCACTTAGTCTAAACACCTTACAAGGAATAAAAATAGGTCTAAGCTTTCCAATTTACCTAAAATTCATACTTCTAAATAACTTGTATGATTATCAACGTCATGGTGGTTTGTTATTAAAACTAATATTTTAATAGTCTAAAATATTATCTATGTCAGTATTTTAAACTATACCTTTTTGCTTTACGGAAAAGTTGTAAGGTAAGTTAATAAACTAATTAATTACAGCTGAGTTAATAATTTTGTGTTGCTGTGAATTAAACCTGGCCTTGAATGTGCTAAGCAGTAGTTCTGTTGCTGAGCTATGTCACCAGCCAAAAGGGATTTTCCCT
The DNA here is from genome assembly GCA_004026605.1 of Ondatra zibethicus. Classification (NCBI taxonomy): domain Eukaryota; kingdom Metazoa; phylum Chordata; class Mammalia; order Rodentia; family Cricetidae; genus Ondatra; species Ondatra zibethicus. The sequence continues at coordinate 28,565 of PVIU01006756.1, forward strand.
GGAGGGGTTAGCAGTGGGGGTTAGAAGGTAGAAAGGTTGGAGGTGGGGAATGAAATGCTAAGTACCAATCTATTGCTGAGCAACACTGTCATACCCAAATTACCACCACCCCCAGACAGGCTCTCATGGAGTCCAATCCGGCCAAGGATGACCTTAAATTTTTGAGCTTTCTACCACCACTCCAAGAGCTGGGACTACAGAGTTGTCGGACACACTCAGTTTTAGCAGTTCTGGGGATTAAACCTGGGGCTTCATGCAGGCTAGGCAAGTATTCTCCCAACTCCAGCCCCAAATCACTTATTTTTAAATAGAATAGTTTTAATTTAATGAATTGAACTCTGGCAGCTCAGGGATTCTTTCTTAGTTTGGCAATTATGCTGTGGGTAATTAGGATTGTCAAAAGAAATGTGATACCATTAATTTCAAATGGATCATTACACTACAATTTTAACATCTATAAAATTTTAACATATCTATGAAAAAGAAAATCTATGCATGATATACATATCAATACAAAAATGAAAAACTTTTTCACTAAATCTCATATTGCCCATATTCATAGAATCAATACTTTATTAATGTTTGCAAAGGAAACAGCATACGCAAACATTAAAATACCAATCCAAAATAAAAAAGTCTCAAATCACCAATCAGATAATATGCATTTGTATGTCACACACATACACACACACACACACACGTATGTGTATAATATATATATATGTGATAAAATAATACACTATAAGAAAACTTCGGTGTTAAGAGAACAAAAACAAAAAAACTTAGCTATTTTGTTCCTTTAAATCAATTTGAACAGATGAATTCTCTAGATCAAAGTTAAACTTTTTCAAGTATAAACAAATTTTACTGTGTTGGGTGAAAAGTCAGCTAGTCCTTTATTATACAACTTCTGCCAGCCATATTAATGACAGGAAGTGGGGTGAGAGAAATGGCTTCAGTAGTTAAGTCCTAGCTACAACCCTAATGACCCTGAGCTCCACCCCTAGACTTCGCACAGAAGGCCAGAAGGAACGCATCCGAATCCCAGCACTCCCATAGGGGACAAAGACAGAAAATTCATCATGGGCTGGTAGACTGGAGTCTGAAGTTCATAAACAGTAAGAAAGACCCTCCCTCAGCAAGGTGGATGGCTAGAAGTGACTTCCAAAAGCTGTCTTCTGACCTCCACATATGTGCAGCAGCACGTGCATGCCCACACTCACACACGAACATGGCTTTTCCAGTCAGCATTTAAGCATGCTTAATTTTATGTTGAAAGAGAAAAGAAAGCAACAACAGCCTTCCCTCTATTCAATGTTAGCTCCTGCCACTAGTTATCATTTTATCCTCCCTCATACAGCCTGTTTTTAATTATTTATAGTTGATGATTTCTCTTCATACTGTTCAGCTGTTTCAGTCAACTGAAAGCGATTTCTTTCCCTTGTCTACATGAATATACGGTTCCATTTTGTTTCCTATCCCACCACTGGTCCCCCTTTAAGGCATTTCTTTCGGTTTTTACTCACAACAATTTCATCTATTCCATAGAATATCAGGATTTCTAACATACTGCTTGCTCTCTGGTTATATTCCTCCTATATTCTGAACTCTTAGCCTATTGTCCAATACCATAAATTTTACTGACATAGTACTTAATTCTTTGTGGCAGCAGTTTTTTTTCCTTTTTCTTTTCTTTTTTCGGCTTTGATCCCTCAGAAAAACACTCTTAAAAAAAAAAAGAAAAGAAAGAAAAGAAACTATCCTTTTTCACTATACATACAATCCAAGTTCCCACTCCCTACCCTCCCCCCACTCCCATCCAATCATCAGATAGGGCATAGCACACTGCCCTGTAGAAGGTCCAAGGCCCTCCCTAATATATCTAGGCCGTGCAAGGCATACATCCAAAGAGAATAGGTTCCCAAAAAGCCAGTATGAGCAGTAGGGATAAATCCTGGTGCTACTGCCAGTGCCCCCTCAGTAAGCCCCAGCCATGCAACTGTCAAGCACACTCAGAGGGACCAGTTTGGTCCCATGCTTGGTCCTTCCCAATCCAGCTGGAGTTGGTGAGCTCCCATTAGCTCAGGTAAACTGTTTCAGTGGGTGAACCCATCATGGTCTTGACCTCTTTGCTCACATTCTCATTCCTCCCACTCTTCAACTGGACCTCAGGAGCTCAGTCCAGCACTCCACTGCCGGTCTCATGGCAGCAGTTTTTAAACTCACAAACCATGGTATATTCAGGTTCATAAATGGTGATATATATTATGCCTGCCTTTTTATTTCTGTTAATAAGTAAGGCAGTTTCTCATTAAACTTACTCATTTTATTTCTTCTGATAAAGGTTATTCTTTCTGGTGTAGTTCTAATGGGAAAACACCAAAATGAAACAGATCTAAAGCTTTCCATTCATCTTTCAGCACTGTGCATCAAAATAATTTCAAAGTCCTCAAAGAGAAAACCCACTATAACAAATGCAGCAGCTTAACTGAAGTGCTAACCCTGCTCTAAAGGAGCACGTTACTGTGCATCCATGCTACTTGTAGCATGGTGAAGCAAGTCCTATAAAAACAAAATCTACATGAACTTATTATTTCTACGATGGCTTTGACTAAATTATTCTTCTAGCATCTTAACTGGATGGAGTACAAATAGACTAATAAAGCATGGAGGTTGAACCCTAAAAGACAATATAACATTATCATAATTAATTCCAACAAAAAGAGTAAGAACAACTGCTTAAAGCAACCAGTCTGAAAGTAGGTTTTTGTTTTTGGAAGGAGGGTGTCTTTATTCATAAATAGTTCATCAATTTAAATCTTACATTACTTTATTCATTAACTGATTCCTTCACGTACTCATCAAGAACTGTCAGGGATTCTTCAAGTTAGGCCATCCTTCATGGCATAGCATAGTCCTTGTGAAAGTATTTGGGAAGCAAAATCAAAGGGATCTTCTTCAGTTAAGAGAGCTTTTAATTTAGTCTTTAAAACACAAGATGCTGTGATAAAATCCAAACTAACATAAATACACTTGCATACTATCTTCCCTAAAGTGGGTCTTCAAATAAATAGCACAGAATAATAAATGAAGAGATTTAAGAAAGGTCTACATTACATCAAAGAATCAACATTCCTTCCACAAAACATCTGGATATAATAAATACACTCAATATACCTAACAAGTCACTAAAATATCCGATCAGAAAGCCAAGAGAATTATATAAAGGTATTTATGTACACAGTCCTGAGATAATCTTAATTTTAATCAACTAGGAATCAAGAGTCCAAAAGTTATAAATGTATTTGAAAATATAAAATGGAATTTTCTTACCCAAAGATGATTTTACTATTGATTTAATTCCTGCATAAACCAACGATCCTTTGTTGCCTGGAGATTTTTGATCCATATCTTCTGTATACTGCTTCATAAGTATTTAAATGCATAGGAAATACTGGTAATTATGCACAATAAAATATCTCAAAGTTAAAATTATTTAATTAATAGCAGATCCATAGTAAGAATCTATACAATTAAGACTTTACTGACCACCTTTCCCGCACCCAGTCTACAAACTAAAACTTTCAACAGTTTTAAACTATTTCACCTCAGAATTTTAGACTATATAATTTGTACTTACATACAAAACATTCAGTATGTTTACCCAATTTACCTCAAAAGTTAGCAAGACAAAGGATATAGTGCAGAGTATACCAGAGTGACTTGAGTTGTGGGTCTTCATTTCCAGCTAAAATGTGGTTTCTCCATACCTGCTCTGTATCAAGTCCATACCTTGATAAAGCCCGAAGGCGCATTTTTGTTGCTATATCTTTTTCTAAGGAATTATCACTTTCTTCTTCTGCACATTCATACAAATGACGACCACAAGCCCACATTAAAGATGTAATTGGGCTCCAGGCAAGAGATATCCTTTCAAAAACAGTGAAGTCAGACATTGTTCGGTTGGGAGTTACAACTATCATTCGATTTTGACTTGTCGGATGCCATGCAAAGGAAGCAATGTAATTGTCACAAGGTTGCACACTTCTTTCAATTATTGTGGGTTCAGTTTCATCCCCAATGGGCGTAGGTGTATGTTGCATATCATACAGCCTAATAATATTACTATCCCTTGTTAAAGTAGCAAGCAGACCTGTCCTAGTTGGACACCATGCTACTTTTGTCAAGGGCTTTGGCTGCTCAGTCAAAGTCAAAACTGGCTTCTCAAATTTTCTAAGATCCCATATTGCAACCTGACCCTCATAGAAGGAAGCAACACGATCATGGAAGTGTGGGTCTACTGTCACTCCTTGAACAGCTTTTGTATTTACAAACATCTTCTGGCTTGTGTTCCGAAGATCAAATATGGCTAGGTTACGATGCATGCCAGCAAGGAGAAGTTTCTGGTCTCGTGGAAGCCAACAAAGAGATAGACAAGCATCATTTTGTCCTAACTCATACAGTGGTTTTGTTACTAATAGTGTTGTTTCAGCTTCACCTGCTGAAAGTCTCACTTTTTCCATGGGAACAATATCAGGAGTATATTTGCTGCAGATATCCCATATTAGAACTGAAAAGTCAGCTCTGTGCTTGTCTAGACCAGCAGCAAGCCAGTTACTATCCAGTGGATTCCATGCAAGGGTATTGCATTGTCGAGCATGTTTTGGGACAAATTCTTTTCCTATCAAATCTTTAAACTTAGAATTATGATCTTGACCAAGACTTGTAAGTACAACTCGACCATTTGCTTGTCCAACTGCTAGGAGACATTCAGGATCATAATTGAGATACCACGCAACGCATTTCATATAAGGTGTATCTGAATTTATTGATAGTAATGTAGCTGCAGAGTCTTCAGATAAACGTAATGATCCAGCTTTAAGTTCTGAATTCACAGCCGATTCCACATGATAAAGGCTCAGTTCTGAGTCACATACAACAAATCTATCCACCTGGTGTGGTGCCCACAAAATATCAGGCTTGGTACCGCTCATGTTTATTGGTGGGCACAAAAAGTCCAGTCAGGTCCATTCACTGAAAGTGTTGAAAAATAAGAGGTTTAAAATATCAACAAATCACATTCCCTAAGTTGAATTCTCTACACAAAAACCTTCTTTTTCTCTATATTTGTATTTTTCTCTCCACCTACAGATTTAAGAAAATATTCATTTGATAAAAATGGAGAAAGAGTAACCACTTCCCACAATAAAGTGATCTAGTAGGAATCCAACAACCCTATCCCAGCTTTATTTCCCATGATAAATTACCTTAATTATACAGTTACTGGCACCTTCAGTGTAACCTCAGGTTATAACAACTTCACTACTATGATGAGTAAATTAGTAAGTACCATACCAGTGAAGGGGGAAAAGTTAAAAGTAGCATGAATCACACTCCTAAGCTATGGTTAGAGCAGCACTCAGTGGAACACTCTTCAATGGTAAATGTTCTGTATTTGTGCAAACAAGGGAATTCCTAGACACAGAGAGCTACTGAGTGCTAGTTACCTCAATTTTGACTAATATAATTATATGTGTATAATATAATGAAGCACACAAATTTGAAGTGTAATATGCTAGGACATTGTTTTTTGTTTTTTTTTTTTCAACTTTCAAATAAGAACCAGGCTTCCGTAGCAGAGTAAAACCTGGAATGTACAAAGGAGTTATAAAATTTATTCTAGCTTTGCTATAATTAGTTTTAGGATGACTTTCTCACCCTTCAATAATAAGGTTATTTAGACTAGTACTTCCCAAATTTTACTCATTCGTGGACCACTTATAATACTACTGAATATTTCTCTTTAAACTGACTCTTTTTTAAAATCAGAACATCAACTTTTAATCTCATCAGTAGTTTCAGCAACCATGAGTATAGTGTATAATTATATTTTAATATATGCTAAAATAAATATATTATTTTAAAAAGTGTTTGATTGTGTTTTGCCTAAAAATTACCTGTTTATGATCAGTAGTACACATATAACACTTACTCTGGAAAAATGAGTTATGTGACCATTAGAGGCTCTTAGTTTTTAATTTTATAAGGCTTGGTAAGTTTTGACTAAAAATGGAATAGTTTAAAAAATCTTATTTGAATAATAAAGACTAGGTGCAAATATTAAGTATTTCCAAGTGGCTGGCAAGAATTAAAAGGCTGGATACAAAATTAACATAATATTTATAAATTTCACTACAAATATATTTTTACAGCCAGGTTTCACCTATATCTACTCGAAATATCAGGTATAGACTAATATACATTCCTAATAAAGATAAACTTTGATAAGTATTCAACTCACACATAATTGCTTTACCTCCTAATCTTGTAAATATTTTAGATATGAATTCCCAATTTAGAATTTTATAGACTCAAAAACATATTTAACTTTTAAAAAGTTTTTAAAAAATAAAATGTACAAATTGAACTCGGGGAGGGATCTTAAAAAAATAAAAGGACAAGAATTTAAGAAGTGTTAGAAGGAAGGAATACATTTGGGAAGTGTAGAGAGTGTATATGGTGAAAATACGTTGTACATATGAAATTCTGATATATGTTTAACTTTTAAAAAGACTTTATTTTTAAGTATGTGTATATATGCATGTCTGAGTGTTTATGCACATGTGTGCAGTGCCTTTAAAGGCCAGGAAATGGTTTTGGACCTCCTAAAGATGGCAGTGATGAGCTATTGTGAGCCACCTGATGTGGGGTCTAGAAAATGAACTCATGTCCTCTGCAGGAGCAGAGTGCTCTTAACCACCAAGCCATCTCTCCCACTCTCATATAATTTAGATGATTAGCAAAAAACATTTATGAATTCTCATACTGGATTTATTTTCTCCTTTAACACTTCTGGAGCTCAGGATCAGTCATTTCAATTATATCCTTAATATCACTTTCACTTATTTCCTTTTCCAGTTTATTGTTTGCTTTTCCTTATTCCTAGATTATCCTAATTATTTACCTCTTTCCCACGTCAACTCAAGGTACTACACTGAAGACATTCTCAAGGTACTATAAACTGCACGAGAAATCAAGGTACATATAATTTCAAGTCTGTGATACTAGCTCAACAATTAATCATCTTTCTACTATGATCCTTTAAAAGTCAGAATAACCTTTGGGTTGTTCATAGGGGTGAGCATGCATGGTTTATGTGTTCATGTATACAGGTGTGTGTGCAAAATGCAAACATATGCAGGGCACGGGTCATGTTAAGATGTCTTCTATCAGGGCTAGAGAGATGGCTCAGCAGTTAAGGGCACTTACTGCTCTTCCAGAGGACCAAGGTTCCATTCCTAGCACTCATGTGGTGGCTAAGAACTATCTGTAACTCCATTTCCAGGGGTTCCCCCACCCTCTTATGGCCTTCACGGGTACCAGTCACGAACGTGGTACAGACATGCACACAGACAAAACAACCATACACAGACAAGATGTCTTCTATCACTCTCTACCTCATTTTTAATATAATATTTTTAGCAATTCTTTGAGAATTTCATATGCACAATGTATTTTGACCATATTCACTCCCCACTCTTCCCAATTGCATTTCTTCTCACTCCTTCCAAATTCTTGGCCTTTTAGTTTTCAAGATAACCCACCCCGTCCAATTCATACACTTTATTTTTTGAGCCAAGGTCTCTTAATGAATTTGGAGCTCACTTATTTGGCAACACTAGTTGGCCAGCAAACCTAAGTAACCCTCCTGTGCTCTCCACGGCCTCTCCAGTGGTGCTGAGATTACAGGCCCATCACCATGTACACAGAGATTCTAAACTAATGTCTTCATGAGTGTTTAGCAAGCACTATACTGAGTCATCTCTCCATACCAGAATAATCATCGTATAGCACGAGCAACCAGTCTGCAGAATTAATTTACCAATCTGTAAACACCTCAGCCTCCACCTGCTGCTCTAACCTTTTGGCATACTCTACTTGCTGTGTTTTAGCTACATTTATTTTTTCTTTTCAATTCCTGGAATCTACCCCAATTCCCAATCAGCTTATCTTTGCAAATGGTGTTCTCCCTGGCTATAACATTCCCCTCACTCTTGCTAAGTAAACAGCCTCAACTTTTAATCAACCACATTCTCCTGTCTAGAAATATATTCTCACTGAATAGTATTCTTTCTCTTTAATCCATCTGAGTCTCTTCTACTAGATTATGTCTTCCAAGACAAAAGATGAAATATCTTGTTTTCCATTGTAGTTCTAGTACAAAGCATAGAACTATCATTTAGTAGATGAATTTGTCTAATGAATGCAAGTGTTCAAGGGGCCCCTGAACATTTCTCACAACAGTTATTTCAACGTTTTACCTATTTCCTCATGCTTCCATCCTTTCCTACCCCAGAAGAATCAACATTTCTTATTCTTAATGGAACCTGGTTGAAAGCCAGGAACAAAGCTCTCACTGTTATAACTGGTTCTAGTGACAGAAGACTCCAAAGAACTGCATCCTAAAAGGAGATTACTTTAATACGTTGTAGTCTATTGTCTGTAACTGTTTATTTAGCACCTTGGATATTCTGGGCACTGTTTTCAACTCTGGGAATACAGTGTTAAACAGGGACAGATAAATCCTATTCTAACAAAACTGCATTCTAATAACAAACACACCCAGTAGAAAAGAATTTGAAAACCAAAAAATGAGAAGGAAGCAAATCATATAATAGGAACTGGCTAAGAAAGCAAGAAGAAAAACTAGATGCCACCTAGAGCAATGGTTCTCAGCCTGTGGTGGGTGACCCTAGAGCAATGGTTCTCAGCCTGTGGTGGGTGACCCTAGAGCAATGGTTCTCAGCTGTGGTGGGTGACCCTAGAGCAATGGTTCTCAGCTGTGGTGGGTGACCCTAGAGCAATGGTTCTCAGCTGTGGTGGGTGACCCCTTTGGAAAGCTCCACCTCCAAAAAATATTTACATTCTAATTTGTAACAGTAGCAAAATCACAGTTATGAAGTAACAACAAAAATGTTATACTTGTGGGTCACCATAATATGAGGAACTGTATTAAAGGGTCACAACATTAGGAAGGTTGAGAACCACTGCCCTAGAATAAGAGATAATAGGCATACCTGTGTTTGCACAAGTAGAAGCAGCTCCTCAATAAATATTCACAGGTCTTGAGATTCTTGCTATGTCCCTGAGGACAAAGAATAAAAGAACTCAATACTTATATTAAAATACTTTAACCTAGGATTCCATACTGTAATTTTATTCTTGATACAAAGTATATATGGTTAAAAAACAAAAATAAAACTTAGATTACATACAGGAAAATACAATTCAAAAGTTCAAGTGTTACTGTAAACTAGGTATGGTGATGTACACACTGTAATCTTGGATTTGGGAGGTGGAGGTAAGAGGATCAAGAGCTCAGTCGACCTCAGACACAGGAAATCTATCTCAAAACAATTAAGATCCCTGTTTGTGATGGTTAGTTTGAACGCCAATTTAACATAATCCAGAAGCACCTGATAAGAGAATCTCAAGGAGGGATTGTGTAGATTAGATTAACCTGTGGGCATGTCTAAAGGGGATTTATTATCTTGATTATATCAACTGAAGGAGGAAGACCAATACAATGTGGATGGTACCATTCCAGTAGACAGGGGATCCTGAAGTGCCAGAGAGCAGAGAAAGCTAGCTGAGCGGTGAGCATGCACACATCAGTTTACTGACTTCAGCTCCTGACTACAAAAGTAAAGTTACTAGCCGCTTCAAGTTCCTGCCACCATGACTTCCACCAATGAAGGACTGTAACCTGGAAAAAAAGCTAAAATGGACTCTCCTCCCTGATGGCTCTTCTGTCAAAGTCTTTAATCACAGCAGCAGAACTGAAACGAAGACAATGTCATTTTAACACTGATTTACATGATTCTCAGTGAAAAACCAATCAGCATTCTTATGCTATGCTCGTAAAATACTGTTACCACCCACAAAATTATGACAGGAACACATACAAAAATCACAGAACTTTTGAGTTAGAAAGAAACCAATGAATCTTTTTCATTTTGTGAGGGAATGAAGTCAAGAACAGATGGCTTGGTTCCTGTGCCAGGTCTGTCAGCTTCCATCTTAGACAAGTACTGTACCCAGGGTGAAATGAAAATGTCAAGAAGTGACAGTGATGCTGCTGGCCAGGGAGGCTGCTAGGCTCGTGCTACCGCCTAGGCTGTGCAAAGATGGCCCTGGCAAAGGCCATGTGTCTATAACCACCCTGAGGAAATCTAACACACAATACAGATGGTTCTTGGTCACTAACATACATAATATGAATCTGGAAGAGAGAAAAGTAAGTAAATAAATAAGGACTCAGAAGTTCTTCAGACACTTCCTAGCTTAGATCCTTACCAGTCCCTTAATAGTGAGTAAAATCTACCTTATTTCCTCCTCACAAAGTTCTCCCTTCCAAGATAAGGGTTCTCTGCTTCACACACATCATGGTATCCCTACTATTCTTCAAACAGCCCTCAGACTGAATGCTTTCAGACGCTGGAGACATTGCAAAATTCGTGAGGAGGTATTAGTTTGCAATAATTTAGGTCCTTATCTTCAGACTTAGAAAGTGTTCATTTTCCTTCAATGGTTTCTCAGCAAATGAGAACCATGGAGAGTCTCTGTTGACCACTAGAACATCTATAACACTTTCCAAAAGAAATGCAATGAGCTCTGGCCTGTAATTCTCTAGTAGGCACAGTTCAAAAGGAATAATGAAATTTAGAATATCGTTTAACTTAACCTATCAAATAAAAAATGTTTAAAAATATACAACCAACGTAAAGAAATTACTAAACTTTTTACATTTTTTTATTAAATCATGGGAATCTAGCCTTTACACTTATAACGCGTCTCAACCCCACGTGGCTACTGGACACAAGTTCAATACACTACGATAACGCAAAAACATACAAATATAAGCTGTGGGGATTTGTCTTCTTTCTTACCGAGCTACATCGCTGTACGGTAGCAGTTTCGGGAAACGTGCAGCACTAATATCTCCAAGACGATGCATTGCACACATCTAAATTTTCGTTAAAATATAGTTATTCAAAACAGTCGACAAGAGTAGTCATTTGCTGAGCAATTCAGCAGAGCAGAGGCTTCATTCCTCTCAAGGAATTTGCATTATTCGTGTAGGTAGCGAACAGAGAACAGAGCTCACAGGGTGACAGGCCCTTTAACAAGAATTTAATAGGGTACAACTGGAACTCATCATGTTGTTATTCCGGGTACACCAGGCATCTGATCGCGACTCCCACGTCCCAGACACCCGGCTGAGCCGCTCGGCACAGGGGGACGCGGTTCCACACACGCGCCGCGGCCGCACAGAGGTCGGCTGCCACGCGGCCGCGGGACGCCCGAAGGCTCCACACGAGGCCGCCGGGCGCCGGACCGTCCCACTGAGCAGAACGCCACCCGCCGGCGAGGCTCTGAGGCAGCGGCCACCCCGGGGCCCGCCCGCGCCGAGACCCGCTCCGGGCCGCACTCACTGACCTGAGGAGGTGGCGCGCCGCCACACAGCCGTTTCCGGCCTGACGCCGCCCCGCCCGCCGCGGGAGCCGCGCGCGGGTAAGATGGCCGCCGAAGCGCAGGCGGTGACCCGGGCCACCGGCGGGGCCCACGACCAAACCGCCGCGGCGGCCTGGGAAGCGGACCGCCACGCCCCGAGGCACGCCTTCCCCCGCCCGGCGCCGCCCTGGGGCGGGGCCACCGCTCGAGACCCCGCCCCCTCCCAAGCGCTCCGCCCTCGAGTGGCGCCCCTTGGGCGGGGCCACAACCTAGAGTTCCCGCCTTCCTCCCTCGCGGCTCCGCCCAGCGTAGGCCCTGCCGGGAGCCGTGAAAGCTAGCCCGGAATTCGCTTTTATTCTCAGGAGCCAGATAGCAGGATCAAACCAGTGAACACGCTTTAACATCTGTGGTCCATTTTAATTAACACTGAAAAGTAATGACGGGCGATGTAGTAGAAAGTTAAGGATTTGGGGCTCATGATTGCCCCCTTTGGTTATCAGGAAGACCAAGGACTGACTCATACTGTGTTGAAAAGTTGGGATACAGGAATGAGTAAAAAGACATGGTCCGTGTAGGAAATAAGACAGAAGAGTGATGGGTCTTTTAAGCTAACTGAATACTACTTGGGAGAACACCCAACTCGGGGTGGGTCAGAAGTGTCAGGTAGAGCTTCTTTGAGGACCACTAGACTAACAAAGACAAACACGGATTACATGAAAAGGAGTTCGAAAAGAAAAACCTAGTGCTAAAAAAGAGCAAATGCTGGGTTAGGAAACAGGATAGCAGTGGTAAAGCAAGAGTTCCGCACTTACCTGTGGGATCGCTGTATGAAGTCTGGGTTTCTACTAGTCAGCCAAAGCCTGAAAACATTAAATGGACAATTCCAGAAATAAACAAATCATGTAATTTCGATTACTGGGTGTGATGAAGTCTTTCTGGGTCCTGTTTAGTCCAGCCCTGATAGTCATCCAACCACCCTTTGTTCCAGTGTACCTCCTAATCCGCCCTCTGGGTTATCAAATCTGTCAGGGCGTCCCTTCAAGTACCCCCTACCTGGTAGCCTAATACGCCTGCATCAATCACTTCATTTCATCTTATCATGTAGGCATTATGTTGACAAATCACCACAAGAAGGATGATTACAACACAGAGAGCAAGAGAGACATAGTCACATACATATTATAGTCCTGTTGGCCTTCCGTATCCTCCAGGTTCAACCACCACAGGTCCAACTACCCTCTTAAAACTGGGCACGGTGGACCACATCTGTAATATCAACACCCCAAAGGTTGAAGCAGAAGAATCAAGAGATCTAAGACAGACTCTACTATATAGTGAGCTTGCGCTAGATTGGCTGTGTGAAAATAACTCTGTCTGTCTCTGCCTCTATCTTTGTATCTCTTTGTCTCATCTGTCTGCCTGCCTCTCCACATATGTGTATGTGTATGTCTGAATTAAACTTGTACAATTTTCCTTGTCATGATTTACTAAATAATGTAGTATACTACATTCTTCATAGAACATTTACATTGTGTACACTATTATAAGTAATTTAGAGATAATTTAAAGTATGTAGGTTATTTGCAAATATCACCCCAAGATAAAACATTTAAGCATGTGTAGATTTGCTGTCATTGGAAAGTACAAAGGGACAACTGTTTTTGTTATAACTGTTATATTGTTGTTGTTACTGTGCCTAATTTATAAATGAAATTTTATATAGCTATATCTGCATAGGAGAATGTACTATATTTAAGTTTGATATCAGCCACAGTTTGAAGTGTCTACTGACTGACTTTATACACATATGTATTAATTAAGGGGAAACTAATATATGAATAAACCAAGGAGGTAAAGAGAACTTGAGAAGCCCTATTAGAAATGCATTGAAAATTAGTTTACTGCCTCTGCACAGGCTTTTTCAGAAAGGCAGCTGTGGAGTCCCTGATGATCTTAACTAAGGTAGTGATATAACCAGTTGTTCCACAAAGAGCTGGAGAGGCAGAACAGCCAAGTAAAAGATAATGAAGACTCAGATTACTTGTGCTGAGACAAGCAGGCTGCTTGTGAGGTAATTCAGAAGGTGAGACTAACCAAGTGAATGATGAAGATTCCAGGGTGTGGCTCCTGAGTGACAATGAGATTCCCTTCAGTTGGCTGACAGCCTGTGCTTGTGTCCTTGCGTTTGGCTGTGGGCATGGTGGTAGTGATTGGTCATTTTGGTAAGAGGATCAGTTTGAGGAATATATTACATTTTTGACTCCTGCTATGTAAAGAACATGAAATATAATCAAGAGAATAATATATCAAAAGATACATTGCTTTAGCTTGATCCTGTCCTTCTTCTAGTTGGTTTTGGCCTAGGATATAAGTAAGTAAGGCCAACCTTACATTTTTAAAAAATGGCTGTATTGGCACCTGCCCTAGTTGAGGCAAATTCCATCAATAAATGACTTTACTTCTTATGTCAGAAAAATAGAATCAAAACTACTAGTTAGGAATCCCTAAAGCCCCCTGTTGCTTCCTGCCCCAGCACCTCTTCTTCAATCACTGGCACCCTAGTATAGTAGCTGACATATGGAGCAAGTACACGCCTCTGCTCTTGTGAGACCTGAAAATATCTGCTTGGGTTTTTTCCTATGCTTGGGTTTCTTTAGCCTCACCATTTCTGCTGGTTACCACATTTACATGCTCAAACCACTCTGTTTTCCTCAAAGGACGGATCGTATTTGCTCTGTCTAATCCCATTTTCTTGTGTCTTCTAGAATTTTCTCCACTGTCTTTCATGCCTACCATGCTGTTTGCCAGAGGTAAGAATAATATTCACTCTGCCATTCCAATGGCCAAGGCTTCACCCTATCATGCTGTTTGCCAGAGGTAACAATGATATTCACTCTGCTGTTCCAATGACCGAGGCTTCACCCTTGCATGTCATACACAGTTGACTGCTTCTCTCTCTTGAAATACTTTCTTCACTTGGCTCCCCATCATTAGCCTATTCGTGTTTGTTTGGCCCCTGTGAGTTGGTCATCTCTTTGAGCAGACAAATGCAGTGTTGCTTCTGTGCTCTGCCCTGGCTTCTCTCCCCAGCGGGAAAGTTCTTTAACTACAACAATGCATGAACTAGCCTCTGCTTAATTCAAAGCTGATCACTTATCAAAGACCGTGTAAGACTTCATGTATAAAGCAATGTCTTCCCTGTAGTTATCCTCCATTAAGTTTTACAGTCCAACATGTTCAGTTTTCATTGTCTTTTCCTCCCTTCCTCTTCCTTTCTCATATTTCTGCCTTTCCTTTTTCATTTTTAAAATTATTTGTTTTGTTTGAGGCAGGGTCTTGTTGTACTTACCAGGTTGACCACAAACTCCTGACTTTCTTTACCCTATCTTCTGAGAGCTGGGATTACATTTGTGAGCTACCACATTTGGACCATCTGCCACTTTATGAGATCATATCTGCCTCCAAGTTTTAGCAAGACATTTGGGGACTCAGCTTTTTTGCCTTTCTTTTTTTAAATATCCTTTGGCCTCCCTTTCAGCTGGATGCTGTCAAACAGTTGTGAGTGAGCATTAAGTGTGTTCCTTACCAGAGAAGCATCTCTCATCCACTGCTCGGCAAATAGCAACAAGTATAAATCAGAAATGGAAACTACATGTTAAGGAAGGCAAAGGTAGCTCATTAGACTAAGTCTTAAGGTAATTTTGGAAAGCTGAAGGCTCCTTCCTTGGATCATTTAAGTTTTCTGGAGAAATACATAAGATAAAATTAACGTCATTCTCTTTTTTAAAAAATAGTCCTATTTATTGGACAGTATTTGAATAAACTATATTTGAGACTTAGAAATGGATAATGTCATTAAATTCTGGTAGTATCTCTGGTCCTATAACCTTGGTATAGTTATATCTTCTCAACCAGACAACAGTCTTTTCTAGTGGTACCTGCTCCCTTCTTCCCACAGTTTCATCTGTGTGGCTAAACTTGCCTTTTGAAAGTCCCTCAAATGACCCTTCTGTCATGATATTTTGTTTGTGCTGTAACAACAACAACAAAAAAGCTTGCCTGAAGATCAGAGTGCAGAGCTAGCTACACTAGTCAGCCATAGAGGCCAGGTAGTGTTGGCGCACACCTTTAATGCCAGCACTCGGAAAACAGAGGTAGGCTGATATCTATGAGTTCAAGGTCACCCTGACCTACACAAGATCGACTCAGTCTAAAAGAAAAACAGAGCTCACACCTTTGATCCCAGCACTAGGGCTGAGAGAGGAATATAAGGGGGAGGAGACAGGCGCTCAGCCCATTCAGTCTAAGGTTTCATTGAGACAGCATGCGGTCGGAGGATTCAGTTTGAGGATGCAGTCTGAAGAGGCAGTCCAAGCATGCAGTCTGAGTTACTGTGAAGACGGGATGTTGCCCACTTTGGTCTGAGGATTCGGTAGAAATAAAAGGTCTCTCTAGTGACTGGCTGGCTCCTTTACTTCTCTGATCTTTCACCACTTACCGGGATATCTGACTCCGGGTTTTTATTTAATAAGACTAATTAGAATTGCATCATACCCTTCATTTAGACACTTCGTTTATTACATAGCTTCTCAACCAAGTCTCAAGATGTTTGTATGGCAGATGATGATGATTAATGTGATGGCTGTTATTTTTTCTTTTATTTTGTTTTTTTCCCTGATATTTATTGTGCTCTACATTTTTCTCTGCTCCCATCCCTGCCTCTCCCCTCCCTCCTTCAACCCTCCCCCAAGGTCCCTATGCTCCCAATTTACTTAGGAGATCTTGTATTTTTATACTTTTTACTTCCCATGTAGATTACATCTATGTAAGTTTCTCTTAGTGTCCCTATTGTTGTCTAGGTTCTCTGGGATTGTGGTTTGTAGGCTGGCTTTCTTTGCTTTATGTTTAAAAACCACCTATGAGTGAGTACATGTGATAATTGTCTTTCTGTGTCTGGGTTACCTCACTCAAAATAATGTTTTCTAGTTCCATCCATTTGCCTGCAAAATTCAAGATGTCGTTATTTTTTTCTGCTGTGTAGTACTCCACTGTGTAAATGTACCACATTTTTTTTTTATCCATTCTTTGGTGGAGGGGCATTTTGGTTGTTTCCAGGTTCTGGCTATGACAAACAAAGCTGCTATGAACATAGTTGAGCACATGTCCTTGTGGCACGATTGAGCATCCTTTGGATATATACCCAAAAGTGGTATTACTGGGTCTTGAGGAAGGTTGTTTCCTAATTTTCTGAGAAATCGCCACACTGACATCCATAGGGGTTAGATATTAGGATAGCTACACCTGCTTGTTTCTTAGGTTCATTTGATTGGTATATTTTTTCCCAAACTTTTACTTTGAGACGATGTCTGTCTTTGAGGTTGAGATGCGTTTCTTGTATGCAGAAGAGGGATGGGTTCTGTTTTCGTCTCCAGTCTGTTAGCCTGTGTCTTTTTATGGGTGAGTTGAGTCCATTTACATTAAGGGATATTAATGACCAGTGGTTGTTATCTCCTGTTAATTTGGTTTTCATCATTGGTAATATTATTTTGTGCATTTTTTTCTTCTTTGGGATTTACTGTAATGAGGTCATCAATTGTCTGTGTTTTTGTTGGTGTAGCCATCTTCCTTGGGTTGGAGTTTTCCTTCTAGTATTTTGTGTAAGGCTGGGTTTGTGTCTAGGTATTGGTGAAATCTAGATTTGTCATGGAATATCTTGTTTTGTCCTTCTATGGTGATCGACAGTTTTGCTGGGTATAGTAGTCTAGGCTGGTATCCGTGGTCTCTCAATGTCTGAATAATGCTTGACCATGACCTTCTGGCTTTCATTGTCTCAACTGAGAAGTCAGGTGTAATTCTGATAGGTCTACCTTTATATGTTACTTGTCCTTTTTCCTTTGCAGCTCTTAGTATTCTTTCTTTACTCTGTATGTTTAGTGTTTTGATTATTATGTGGCAAGAGGACGTTTTTTTGGATCCAGTCTATTTGGTGTTCTGTAAGCTTCTTATATCTTCATAGGCATATCTTTCTTTAGGTAGGGAAAGTTTTCTTCTATGATTTTGTTAAATAAATTTTCTGTGCCTTTAAGTTGATTTTCTTCTCCTTCTTCTATACCTGTTATTCTAAGATTTGGCCTTTCTATGTTGTCCCATATTTCATGGATATTTTGGGTTAAGCGTTTGTTAGATTTAATGTTTTCTTTAACTGATGAGTCTATTTCCTCTATTTTATCTTCTGCACTTGAGATCCTCTCTTCCATTTCTTGTATTCTGTTGTTCGTACTTGCCTTTGTGGTTCCTGTTCTTTTCCTCATGATTTCTGTTTCTATAATTCCTTTGGCTTGTGTTTTCTTTAGTTTTTCTATCTCAGTTTTCAAGTCCTGAATAGTTTCTGTTATATGTTTGAGTTCTTTTTCTTGGTTTTCTTTAAGTGATTTGCTGATATCTTCCGATTTTTTTTGTTTGGTTTTTCTTCCATTTCTTTAAGGTAATTTCTCAATTCATCCTTAAGAATTTCAGATTTCCTCTTGTGGTTATTTTTTAGATCATTTTCTTCTGGGTCATCCATATTTGGTTGTTCAGGTCTTACTTTTGTAGGGTCTTTGGGTTTCATTGGTATTGTGTTGCTCTTTGTCGTGTAGCTTGTGATCTTACGTTTTCTATTCATCTTTTCCACCAATAGGTGTGGTTGTTGCTGTCTGAGATTCTGTTGAATAATCCTCTAGGTGTCAGTAGATGGGAAGCTAAGATGGTTTTCCTCGTGGTACAGTCAGTGTCACAGCTCTTGTTACCCCGTTTGTTATTCCTGTTCCTGGAGGTAGCTCAGTGCACCTGCGTTTTGGTCTGCTCCCTTGTAGTTTGCTGTCTCAAGCCTACTTTGGTCTAGGCTGCTGGCTTTGATCTGTTTCTGTAAATCTTGGTCTGGATCTCCTCTTGCAGAAGTCCCTGGCTTGGAGTTAGACCTGTTCTGGTGGTGATTGCTGACTCTGGATCTGGTCACTGGTTCAATCCTCATCCGTTCATGTCCCCAGACCAGGTTTGTTCCTGGCTTCTGCCCCTGGTGGAGCTTGTTCTTTCTTTGTCTTAGGTAACTGGTTCAGTCCCACTCCGGTTCTGGTGGAGGTCGTGGACTCTGAGTCAGGTCGTTGGCTCAATCAGTGTCCCAGGACTGGGTTGGCTCCCAGGGCTGGATTTGCTCCTGACTTCTGCTCCCGGTGGAGCTTGTTTCCTCAGCTCTCTCTGTCCTAGGAGTCTCGTTCAATTCCACTCCTGGGGGATTTGTTGCCCAAGGTGGAGTTCCTTGCCTCAGGGCAACTTTGGCTTAGGTTACCAGCTTTGACCTGTATCTGTAAGTCCTAGGCTGGGTTCCCTCCTGGGTTGGAGTTGGGCCTGGAAAGGTTTCTGGTTCTGGACTACTGCCTGGGAGGTTCTAGGCTCTGGTGTGCCCAAACCTGCAGGGTACCTGCTTGCTTCCTCAGAGGTCTGACTTGCACTGGAATCCACAGGGGCTCCAGGTTCCTGCCTATTCCCTTTGATGTCCCAAACCCACAGGGGACCTGGCTCAGGCCTACTCTCTCTGAGGTGCCAGATTTGTGCCTGGCCCCATCGTCAAGATCTCTGGTTCCTGCCTATTCCCTCGGAGGATCCAGCCTCACTCACACCCAGGCTGATGGAGGTCCTGGCTCTGGCCTCGTTCCTGGGAGGTCCTAGACTCTCACCCAGACCCACGGGGGTGTTGGCCTACGTCCACTCCCTTGAAGGTCCCAGATTCACGTCCAGACCCTCAGCAGTCTCTGGCTCTGTCTCACTCGCTCAGCGGTTACTCTTTTGTACCTGTTCTGGTTTAGATTGCTGGCTCTGGCTCTGGTCTCTGGGTCAATCCTGATCTACTTGTGTCCCGGTACCGGGTTTGCTCCTGGCTTCTGCTCCTGGTGGAACTTGCTTGTGATGGCTGCTTTTTATTAAAAAGACACAAACTACAGTCACCTGGGACAAGGGACCCTCAACTGAGGAATTACTTCCATCACATTGGCTGTGGAGCATTTTTAAACTGCTAACTGATGCAAAAGGGCTCCACCTACTTGGGGGGTGCAATCCCAAGGCAGGTGGGCCTGGACTGCATAAGAAAGGTAGCTGAATCAGCCAGATGTGCAAACTGGTAATCAATGTCCCTCCATGGTCTCCGCTTTAGCTCCTGCCTGGACTTCTGCCCTGACCTCTGTCAGTGACGAACTGTTACCTGAAAGTGTAAGATAAAAAGAACTCTTTTTTCCTCAAGTGCCTTTGGTCATGTGATAAACATATCAATAGAAAGCACTTTAGGAGAGAAGCTGGGACCAGGAATTTGGGGAATGTGGGGAACATGATGAAAGAGACCATGTTGTTTTGGGAAGTATTTGGGGAAAATTTTGGAGTATGAGTGCTCAGAATTTAATGAGCTATTATTGCGGGAGTGTGAAAGATAAGAACATTGACAAGGCTGACCTAAGTGCAGACTGCGGAGGCATGTCTTGTGAAGTTTCAGAGGGAAGTTTGAGAGTAACTCAAAGACTCTATCAGAGACTTTTGTATGATATATTTGATTAAGAATCAGTGGAAGTGAAGACTTCTTGCTTTACTGGGACAATCTATACTGGTTATCTGGAGCTGAAAACTCAGCTATGATTAATACAAGACCAGCAGCATTGTGAAATTATCTAGGACATATTCCCCAAGGTTCAGCACATAGGAGCTGTGGTTCACAGAGATCCAAGGATGTATCACTAGCTGGCAACTGACCTTGAAATGTGTAGGAATTTCCCACAAGGTATTGGCTTCAAAAGTATGAAGGAATCATGGAAATCAGCTGAAGCTGGCAGTGTGATAGGGCTCATGCATTCCTAGAAGAGGCCAGGAGGCCATTTGTGAAGGCACAGCCTTAGATGCAGTGGAAGCTCCAGTATTTCGGAGATGCCAGGCCCATGGGATGACCACCAGTGACAATGGTAGGAACAGAGTGACTCAAGACTGAGCTTACTAGGTAAGGTACACAAGTGGGGTTACCAAGTTCTTTGGAGCCCAGAAGATGATGAGTCTTAGATGACAGACGCTGAGCTATTTATACTGTTGGAATTTGATACTTTGATCTGATCGTAACTGTGGTCTTGTTCTTCCTTCTTAGAATAAGGAAGTATATAAATTACTTTGTATTTTATAAAACCTAAAGTTAGGAGACCTTAGACTTTTAAAGAGACATTAAGTACTTCAGATGTTGAATTTTTTTAATTCTGTAGGACTTTTAAAGTTGTACTGTGTTTTATAACATGATATTATTATGTGATCTTGGGGACAAACAAAAAGGAAGAGTTGTGGCTTAATAGTGATGTGTTTGTGTGACAAGTTGACAAGGAGCCAACTGTGTTGGCAGTTTTTGTCAATTTTACATAGACTAGAGTCATCTGGAAAGAGGGACATCAACTGAGAATTTTCTGCATGAGAATGACCTGTGGAGCGTGTCTATGGAGCATTTCTTAATTAATTTTCTTAATTACTAATTGATACATGGTACAATCCCTAGGCAGATGGGATGTATAAGAAAGGTACATACGACATATAAGCTAATAAGCAGCATCCCTCCATAGCTTCTGCTTAAGTTCCTCCTTCCATGTTTCTGCTTACAGCTTCTGCCCTAACTTCTCTCAGAGATGGACTATTACCAAAAAGTGTAAAATGAGATAAGCCCTTTCTTTCCCAAGTTACTTTCCATCTTGGTGTTTATCACAGCAATGAAAAGCAAAGTAGTACAACTGATTAGAGAGAAGATTTGTTTTCACTGAATAAAATTAATTATACAATTACCTGGAGAACGTAGACCCCCAAACCAATTATATTGGTAGTAAATTCTGCTGGTAGTAAAACGAAGAGAGAGAAATTGATTCTAAAATAATACTAGAGTGTAGTTGTAGTCCAATTGAAGATAATGAATTCAAAACCAGCATCATTTTAAGAAAAGGTTAGGTCCCAGAAAAGCAAAATCTTCTGGAACAATAAAAGATGCTATTGATGAGGTCACCCCACTCTGGCTGGTTTATTTCTCACGTTTGATTCCTTAATTCATATTGATCCCAGCCTACTGAATTGTTTACTTCCCCACAGCACCTTCTCTATAACGTCTTTGTTTCCTCTCTTCCTCCTTCTCCCCAACCCTACTTTCCCCGTCTCTGATTTCTTCTTCCTTTTTCTCTTCCTCCTCTTCCCCTTCATTTTCATCTTTCTCTTTCTCTTTAGAATGCCCTTGTTCAATACTGAGAAAAATCCAAGTTCATCCATGTCTCATGACACACACCTTTAGGCCCTCTTTAAAGTGATTTATTAGAAGTTATGCCATCCCATGCCTGGATATCCTTTGCTGTTCATCCCTCAGACTCTTTTTATACACAAATTGTATTATAATGTCACAGTATTGTGACGGTATTGAAAATTCTTTCAGGGTGAGGTATATGTTATAATCATGCAAGCAAGTGAATACTTTTAATCCAAGAGGATTTTTTAAATGCTGTTAAAGTAATACAGAAAGATTAATCTTAAAATTCAGATGTTTCTATCATGCAAAATTATTTTTTTCCTCCATGTATCTCCTAGTTGTTCACAGGTTGTTTTATAACAGGATGTTACAAATGAGGATTTTGTCTTTAGTTTTGGGTCTGGCCCTAGCAGACTAGAACAGAGAAATGGGGACTGAATATTCCTGTAGTTCAAAGTGAGGTGCCACTGCCTATGCAGAACTGGATGAGGTTTTGCTCTCTTAAGACCCAAATCCTCTTGAAGGATATGAAGTACTTTGAACTGAGGAGTCTGTGAGATAATAATTTTAGGGAAATTAATTTTGTAAGTGAGGTCTAGGAATACTTACTGTTCTCTGTGTGAAACTTGATTTGTGGATCTTAGAAGAGGGAAGTGAGTAAGGAGCAGGGCGAGCTGCTATTACAGAGGAATGCCTGTAAACTAATAGGAGAAGACATGAGGGCAGCTAGTTTCAAAGTCCAAGAGGTAAGAGGTATGTGTTTTCAGAACCATACTGACTTCAAGCATTTGTTATTACAGAGGATGCCCAAGCCTGCCCTGCCAACTGAATGGGACCACTGGATTGAAAGATTTAGGCTGTTGGGGACAACAAGACTTTCTGGCAGGAGTACACCATCTCCAGGAGAAAGATGTTGGAAGCAACTTGTTGAGGATCAATAGCATGTTATGAAAATTGCATTTGATACCCAGCAAAATAAGTTTCATTAAATCTGGCATGAAGAGAACTTCCAATATGAGAGCCCCAACAAAGTAGTCTCCAAAGAATATGAAAGAATACCTGAACACTTTTCTGAAATCAAAACAAAGTATAATCAACCAAGAATAGTGGTGTGAGATGAGATGTTCCCCATAGTCTAGACATTTGAATACTTGGTTGATGTGAGATTTCCCTCTTTATGCTGTGATTACCATTGATAAATAAAGGAACTGTTTTGGGCCTATAGCAGAGCTATAGGGTAACAGAGCTAGGTAGGGAAAACTAAACTGAATGCTGGGAGAGAGAAGGAAGAGTCAGAGAGAAGCCATGTAGCCAGACAGATGCCAGAACTTTAGCCAGTAAGCCACAGCCACGTGGCAATACACAGATTAGTAGAAATGGCTTAAATTAATATGTAAGAGTTAGCTGATAAGAAGCTAGAGATAATGTGCCAAACAGTGATCTAATTAATACAGTTTCTGTGTGATTATTTTGGGGCTAAGTGGCCAAGAACAAAGAAGCAGCCTCCTTACTACAAATTGACACCAACATGGCTAGTTAAAATCCACATAAAACCTGGGAGGGCTTGAAGGGGAATCTTGAACACAAAAGAATAGAGTTAAGCATGGTTTGGTAGAGGCATTTTCTTGGCTGGGCTCTGTTTGCTAGAATCAGGCAGAGGCATGCCTCCTTTGAGAGAAGTTTTCCTGATTCAGCAGTAGCAGTAAAAAAAGCCACAGTTTTGAAATGCTGGCTTTCTGGGCAGTGCTGCCGGCATAAACTCTGACAAGATCTGGCTATCAAGCATTTAAATGGGGTTTGTGGGCCGTGTGCTACAAACTGCTTAATGGTTCAACATTGCTCAGCTGCATACTTGGAACTGGGGCAATGTGTATGGCTTTCAGAGGTGGTCAATGGACTTCAACCATGTTGGACTATGCAAAGCATGCAGACAGTACCGTATATACCATAGTAATGCCGCTTTGTTTTAAAGCAGCTTAAGTTTTTAAGAAGCGCTTAGCATTTTAAGAATCAGTCTTGGTCAGAAAATAGTTATAAATACACAATAAAGACAAATTCATATGGAAAAGACCTCTAAATCGTTCACAATGTTGGATAAATGTACATAGGCTTAGGAGAGAGAAGAAAAAGAATATAGAAAGAAGTAAAAAAGAATAAGCCACGTAAAGATGGAATATACACAGAGAATCGAGATTATGAATATTATTGTGTTTTCTTTGAATTTTTTGACTGTGAAGGAGCTAAGCACAGAGAGACATTTCTTTGTATGAGCTGCTAAGTTAAACCAACATAAAGGTATCTTGACTTTAAAATTGGAGTCCAAGGATATGTGGCTTTGGAAAAGAGGTTCTTCTTTTGCTTTCACAGAAGATGAGAACCTGTGGATTAATTCCAGACTAATGTGGTTATTAATTCCAGACTAATGATAGACCAAGACCCTCTGAAAGCTTGTCGTGAACACCCCCCAAAAATTACTTCACCCAACTGCTGACTGAGATGAACCCAGCACACAGGATACACCATGAAAGACCTGATTAACAGCACCCCAATCAGCAGGAAGTAGTTTAGAGAACTACACTCAAATTCCCAAATATTGTTTATAAATGTTTCTTTACATTTAAAGGGGGCTATGCTATAGAGATTTGCATTGGTATGGATCTTGTCCTAGTGATAAAAATCCTAGGTCAGTCTTCTTATATGTATATTTCTGTTCTTGATTAAGGTATTATGTTTGTTAAGCTCATTTAAAAATGTATAATTAAGAAATATAGGTTAATAGATAGTCATTTATAATAGTCAAGCTTGTAGTCATGTTTGTTTGATTTTCTAGATATATAGAGATATATTTCAGTTAGATAGGTATTCTTCAAATCTTTCAGAGGCCTTCACAATATGGCATTTAAAATGTTTTAAGAACTTAAGACTTTTCATGACAGTGAGACACATCTGTTCCTGGCAACACCAATAACTTCAAGAGGAAGATGGGCATTGAAGAGGCTCCTTATGGAGTTGGTTAGCCATTTGGGCAAGAAACTGCTCCTCCCTGGATTATGTGATGAGCAGGACATGCAGGACCCACAGAGAAATGACTGCTGAACTTGCCTAAAGGTGAGACCATCCTTCGGGGTTACTGCTTCATCAAAGAGTCTGCCAGACATTCTGCAGAACACAGAAGAAAGTGACTGACAAACTGCCAATATAGTCAGAAATGCCTTTAAAATTTCCTGCTTCATGGAAAAGTCTGCTGGATACTATGGGCCTGCAGGCTGAAGATGGATGCCCCAATGGTACAGAAGAACTTTGGGTGACTGTCTAGGCAGTGAGATGTCTCTGTCAATTCTAGAGTTTTGTAAGTTGCTTACAATGAACTTCCTGTTTACTTAGGTAATATTATAATCCTTCTTGGGTCTTTGATGGAGTTGAAGAATAGATAGTAATAATATACTTTTACTTAGTTATGATAAAATAGATATAACTGTAATTCTTGCTTGATAACTGTTTTATGTAATTTTACTATGTTAAAGTTAAAACCTTCCTTTTTATTTAAACAGAAAAGGGGAGGTGATGTGGGATTTTCCTCTGTATGCAGTGATTACCATTGAAAAATAAAGGAACTGCTTTGAGTCTATAGCAGAGTTATATAAAGGGGAACAGAGCTAGGCGGGGAAAACTATGCTGAATGCTGGGAGAGAGAAGGCAAGAGTCAGGAGAAGCCCTGCTGGAGACAGACGCCAGAACTTTAGCTGGCGATACACAGATTAATAATGGGTTAAATTAATATGTAAGGGCTGGAGAAATGGCTCAGAGGTTAAGAGCATTGCCTACTCTTCCAAAGGTCCTGAGTTCAATTCCCAGCAACCACATGGTGGCTCACAACCATCTGTAATGAAGTCTGGTGCCCTCTTCTGACTTTCAGGCATACATGCACACAGAATATTGTATACATAATAAATAAATATAAAAAAATAATATGTAAGAGTTAGCCAATAAAAAGCTATAGCTAATGTGCCAAACAGTGATCTAATTAATACAGTTTCTGTGTGATTATTTTGGGGCTAAGTGGCCAAGAACAAACTAGCGGCCTCCTTACTACACTTGGTTCCCAGTTATTGTCTGTTTGGGGAGGTTTAGGAGGGATGGCCTTGCTGGAAGAAGTATGTCACTGGAAATAGGTTTTGAGGTTCAAAAGGCCCTCACTGATCCAACTTTGTTTTCTCTCTTTCCTGTTTGTGGTTTAAGATGTGAGTTCTGGGCTTGCTGTTCAAGCCAACCTGATGCCACCCTTCACTGCTTTGACGATGATGGACTCTTATCCCTCTGGAAATGTAAGCCCAAACAAATTCTTCTTCTATTAGCTGTCTTGGTCATGGTGTTTTATCACAGTAATAGAAAAATAACACACCAACTAAGTATATTATTTATTATCCACTTCTGCCTAAAGCAGCTAGACCAGCTATTCATGAGTTTGTGGAAAACAGAAAGCCCTAAATAGGGAAAGAAGAAAGTTTCTGATGCCCTTCTTTCTCTTCAGGCTTCCTGCTGGAATCAACCTGGACTGAAGAAGAGAAGGCCTCCAACTTCAGTTCAGTTAATCAACTCGGTGTAAACATGTTACTGATAAGAACAAAATGCTTTTATGATGAAATATGAAAGAAATCGCTTTTCTGTCAAAGACTGATCCAAAGATGCATGATCTATGCCTGCAAATCCATCCAACTGGCAAGGGAAATTCTATTCTGCTGGAAACCGAATATGAAAGTGGGGGGACAAATTTGTACTGTGATGCAGTCAATGAGTTCCTACTCTTTAATGAGACAGTAACACAGAGCTGTTAACAAGAAGAAAGACAACTTCTATGCACCAGGTCACCCTGGTCCACAGAGTGAGTTCCAGGATAGCGAGGGCTACACAGAGAAACCCTGTCTCAGAAACAAACAAAGAAAAAAGTGTTTCTTCAGACATTATAATACCAATTATAAAATTTAATGATCAGTATGCAAAACTTTCTTCTACACACAGATAGAATTGCATAAAAAGTGTGATGTGATGTGGAGGGATGTTGGCATCAATTGCAGTCATTCCAGATTGCCATTGTCAGGCGACAACAGTGTGCAAAAGAGGAATTGTCTCAGTGTGGAATAGAATGATACTGTAAACAATGTGGAATGCTCACACATGGCACATAAATTAAGTAATGGATGCTCGAAATTAAATTAAAAAACAATCTCTCTAGAAAGCAGCTTTACTTTTGCTAATATAGAAAATCTCTGTAGCTTTGTACTTAATTGTTTAAGAATTAAAATTCAAATCCATATTTGTTTTTGATATATTAGCCAACAAGATGCACATCACATTCACTTCTTGTAAGCATGTCAGGAATAAATGTATTGAGCATAAAATGAAGAGCCCTGAGCGACTGAGTATGACCGCAAAGGGCTGGGCTATTTAAAATAGGAGGCTGATCAACAGTCTCTACAGGTAGATTTAAGCATTCTTTAATACTCTCTGAAACAGGGTAAGTTCATGTTTAGGACATATATATGAGGGTTGTGGTGCGTGAGCTTTAGTACATAAATTTTTAAATGTCATTTGTTTTACTGTAAATTTCCCAGCCTGATTGAAGATTTATAGTATCCTGTTTATGTAGGAATACTTTATGTTAAATCATATAAATGTTAAAATTGCATTTATTAAATACCTGTATTATTGACAGTAGTTCTTCTCTCTTGCAACTTTATGTAAATGTTTAGGAAAGAAAACTCTCATTTATGGGCCTATAAACAATGTAGGTGTGTCAGCAGCTGCTTTGATGGTTTTGGATATGAGTACAGTCTACCCACTGTATTCAACAGACTCGTTCTAATAAAAGCATTGACTCCAGAACTCTCTGTGGTTAAAATTAACATTGCTCTTACTACTAACTCTTTGAAATTTTGATTACTATAAATGATTCCTTTGAAGCTAAAGTTTTCTTTCATTTGTATTCATTTTACCAGGCAGAGTTTAGGGAGTAGAGAATATACAAGGGAACGAAACAATGCATAGTAAGTCTGAAACTATGTCTACATATATACACAGGAGATAGATATTATTGGTGATTGCCTAGAACATTCTTCCTCTGGGTTTAGAGTTAAATAAGAAATATACCTTATAGTCAGAGACAAGGAAATCAAATGTCAGTATGTATCACTGAATGTGGCTTAGACTCACCCTCTGATCCAAACCAAACTTTCTAGATCTTAGACATTGAGCTCCTGGTAGTCTGCTTTCTAGAAACTGCAGCTTTAGAGGGTGTCGCTTTCTGTCTCTCATTCTTGGATCTTGGAAAATAAGTGTGGAGAAGATGAAGTCACACATATACATGACCTTTTATTCTTCCAGTTCAAGCAAAATGGGAAAGTGGATATTGGATTTTAACTTTCATTATTCAGGATAAATATCGCTACTTCTCCGATGGGTAGGATTGACCCAGGGGAAGACAAATGTCAAAAGAATATACTCTAGTGGAAATATTACAGAATAAAAAGGTGGAAGAATAGGATTCTCATGATAGATCCTAAGGCATTTTTCAAGTTTAAGTGATCAAAGTATTTGGAAAGAGAAGCATTTTCAGAATATGCACTGTTTCAAGTAGATCTTCATTCCACAATTATTACTGATGAGTAATCATCAGTAATACATATATATACATATATATGCATTATTACAGAAGTAAAATAAGATTGAATTCCTTATCTTAACTTGTGAGATAACATTAGGCAATAGAAACTGTTTACATCCCAGTACAAAATTCTATAAATTTCATTAGATGATGCTTCCATAGATAATGCTGGAAGGAATCAGAGTAGGAAGAGAATTTAAGAGACACTGGGTTGAGCCAGTTCAATTCAAGCCCCAAAGGATTGTGTATTTGATTTGTGTACCGTATGTTCAGAGATATAATGAGCTTCCATGTTGATTGGGTGAGGGAATGATGCCAATGTGGACCATGTTTCTTTTTATTCTCTGGTTCTCTGATTAGCTTCATCAAAAGACTGGTTCTTTAACTGTAGGGATTTCTTCCTATGAGCAGTCTTTTCTGAAAGCTCTCAAGAGCAAGAAAGCTTCTTTCCCAGAAATCACCAGCAAGCATCTTTGTAGTCTTATTGAGCTGAGCTAGATATTGTATTGTGTCCTTTTTTAAATGAGTTGCTATAGCCCAACAGTTCTAACCTGTGGGATGTGACCCTTTTGGGGTTGCATATTAGATATCCTGCATATCAGATACTTTACATTGCAATTCCTAACAGTAACAAAATTACAGTTATGAAATAGCAATGAAAATAATTTTATGATTGAGGTCAACACAATATGACGAATTGTATTAAAGGGGCACAGAATTAGGAAGGTGAGAACCACTGCTATAGCCAGGGAATGGGATTCTGTTCATTAATTTATTATGATGCATATGCATGTGAATAGCATATACACCATCTATATTGACTGTGTTAATAGTTGAACAATGTCTGAGCAATAATCAGAAAATAGGTTGGTGTTCAGATAACAAAAATGCTCATGAAATCAAATTAAATTTGAATTTCAGATATGCAATAAAAATTTTCAGAAGTATGTCCTAAATATTATGAGATATGCATCCTATCTAGAAAACTCTGCTAAAGTAGATAACTGGAAGACAATTACAATGCTCACTTCAGCTAGGAAAGTTGGGAAAGCTGTCATAGAAAAGATGAGATATAAAGTGTTTAATGGATGGATAATGCTGCGTGCTGGTACTGGAACATGGCCCCCTCATTCATTACATCTCCCCCAGCTTTCTGTTTTTGATTGTTGCCTTTACTACCTAACCTTGGCTGTCCTGGAACTTGCTCTGTAGAACAGGCTAACCTCAAACTCAGAGATCTGCCGACCTCTGCCTTTCAAGTGCTAGAATTAAAGGTGTGCACCACCACACCTGGCTCTAAACTTTTCTTTATTTCCTTTTCACAAATTAGAAACTTTTCTGGATGAGACCTTGCTCTGAGGTCACCACTCCTTTAAGTCATTTCTTAATCTGTTTGTCTCCTTGAACACAGGGCTTAGTTTTATTCCACTTCCTGATGTTATTTTTCTCTTCAAATAGTACATTTTTGTTTTTCCTTGCTAAGTACTTTTCATTATAAACCTTTATAAGCATGAACACTAGTAACCATGTGACAGAGTCTACATTAGGCTATTTTGGGATTTCCTTTGCCAATGGAATTATTAATATGAATCTCTTCACTTTAGCTTCAGGCAGACTTTTCAGACAAGGGCAAAAAACAGTCTCATTCTTTACCAAAATTTCACAAGAACCACCTCTAGGCCATATATTAATATTCTTTACATCTGAAACTTCCTGAACCAGATACCCACAATTCAACAAATCACACTCAGCACCACTGTCTTCCATGCTCCTACTAGTATAGCCCATTAGGCAGCACTTAAAGTGCTCAACTGCTTTGCTAGCCCACAGTCCCAAGGTCCATATTCCCTCAAGCAAAAGCACAGTCAGACCTGTCATACAACACCTCACTCAAGGTACCAACTTCTGTCTTAGGGCATCTACTGCTGTGAAGAGATAACATGACCTTGGCAATTCTTGTAAAGTAAAAATATTTAGTTAGGATAATTTACATTGTCAGAGGTTTAGTCCATTATAATTATGGTATGGCATGGTGGTGTGCAGGCAGACATGATGCTGGAGAAGCAGTTGAGTATCTTACATCTTGACTTGCGGGCAACAGAAAGTGTCTGAGAGGCTGGGCATAGCTTAAGCATACATGAGACCTCAAAGCGTGCCTCCACAGTGACACATTTTCTCTAACAAGACCATATGTACTCTAACAAGGTCACACCTCCTAATAGTGCCACTCCCTTTCTGGGGGCCATTTTCTTTCAAGCCACCACAGGCATTCCTTCTGGGCATTCCACTGAAGAAAACTGGTGTTTCCTTTCCAGTAGGTACCAATTGCAAATAGCTACTTGGCTAGGGGTAGGATGCTGGGTCCACTTCCCCTTCTTAAAGAAGTACTGGAATTTTATCTGGTTTCAACCCTTGCAAACCTTGTGTGTGCTGTCAGTCTCTGTAAGAATACATGTGTATCTGTTCTCTTGTAAGTGGAAGACTGTTTTTTTTTTGATCCATCCATCATCTCATTTTCCACACAGAACTGTGGGCCTTCATGGGAGGGGTTTGATGAAGACATCCCTATAGGACCAAGTGCTCCACAGTCTCTCACTCTCTGCACATTGTTCAGTCATGGCTCTCTGTGTTATTTATCATCTACTGCAAGAAGAAGCTTCTCTGATGAAGGCTGAACAATGTTGAGCATTATCCTATAGAATAGAAGTTGACAAACTTTCCTATAAAGGGACAGGAAGTAAATAGTTTAGGCTTTGGGGACTAACAGTTTCTGTTGCAATGACTCAACTGTATTAGAAAGCAGCCACCAACAAGAAGTAGGCACAGTTCAGATCTGTTTAATCTGTATTTACAGAATAGCCATTTGGCACATGCAATGTACTTTATGCTAGCTCTAGAAGTGGCATTGCCTACTTCCCACTTCAGACCCAAACACGTTTATGTCACATTTTCTCCAAGCTCTCTTATCAGGAGATTAGCTGAGCTCCCAAATTCTGTGAGAAAAAGAATAGTAAAACTGCTGAAAAATAGAAACACCATGCCCTGGAAGACAGCCAGAAGGCAAATTATTTCCAACAGAGGTTGCTATTGTTTATTCCACGATGTAAAAATACCTGGAGTGGGAAAGAGAAACCAGAGGCTCAGCCATGGGAAACTCATCCAAAGAAAGAAAGCTCGATCAGGAACTCCAGATGACTGGCACAACTTCCCTACTTAGTCGTTTTTGGATGTTTGATAAGTCCCCCATTTGGTTATGTTAACTTTCTGCTGTTATTTGTTCTTTTACTTGGAAGTCTCACCCAAAGGAATGCTGCTTTGCTTGGTATTCTGTCAGGAACTCCAATTGACCTAATGGCTTCTCTATCAATTTCTCCTGGGTGTTTTGAGCCTTTGATTTGATTCTATCTATCTATCTATCTATCTATCTATCTATCTATCTATCTATCTATCTATCTATCTATCTACCTATCTTCTTTCTATCTATAGCCATTTCTTGCTAATTTTCTTTAACTTAGTGTTGCTGTATACTTAACAAACTTACTCATTCAAAACCATAGGCTTCGCTATCACAGATCCTTCTCTAGACCACAGGAAACAGCAGATTGTCACAGAAGAGAAACGTTGGCTGATGTCCGCTGTACATAGCAGGGATGTGTACATTGTTCACCTCTTTGTATGCTAGTTCATTTTTGTTTTGCTTTGCTTTATTTTTGATATTTTAGCTTAAACTGGCCTGAAACTCATTGGCCTCTAGGTAATCTTTCTTCCTCAGCCTTCCAAGTGCTATCATGCCTCACAAATCACTATTGCAGATAATACTGCTTTTGTCCACAAAGAACTCTTTCTTCTTCCTGTGAACTTTGTACATAGTGCCAACGAGGCCATTAGCCATACCTCCTCTAACAAGGATGGAAAGTTATCCATATATAAGATGAGTAATGGCCATAGAAACCAATTAGTTCCCAACATCAATTAGTCCCCAATGTCTAAGCTGTTGACTTTCTGTCCCTTTACAGGTATGCTTCTTTGTACAAGAAAATGTTTGGCATCACTCAACCCTCATTAGAAAAGCAGTAGATTGGAATTAACACAGAGACCTACAACTGCTCAATGTGTGGAGAGACTTTGGAGCACTCAGTCCTAAATGGGGTATCTTCATCACACCTCTCCCTTCAAGGCTCACAGTTCTGTCTAGAAGAGGACATGATGGATGGCTCCTAGGAAATAGTCTTCCAGACACAACAGGACTGAAGACATACGATTTATCTGGCTATCTGATTTATGTTGAATTAGTAATGAACACATGATTCCGGGACTCGTAAGCTATAGATCACAAAGAAGACAGTCTCTGACCTTTTGTAGGCGTACCCTGGTGCTGGGTTGATGTGCCTCTGTAGCTGTCAGTGATGTCTCCCATCTACAGGAAACTTATTTGTGTTTAGAGAAACAAGGCAGAGCTGAAAAATGCACAGGGAGAATATACTAGAATATAATAACTAAAATGTCTAAGACTTAGATCCACTTTTCCAGTGTGTTTGTCCTGCGGGGTAAAAAGATTCCTGGTATTTAAACACAAAGCATCTCAGGCATACTTCTGTCTTTACCAATCAGAATGTTTAGCAAATTTAATAAATACTGTGTTGGTTTTTGCCTAACCTAGTTTGAGTTGGACTTTTGTCACTAACAGTGAAAGCAGAATGTCTTCAAAAACTTTAAGTTCAAAAAGTCACTTAAAGTTGTGGTTTAGATGCACTTGCTGTCTAGGATAGATTGTAGAAGACTTGGAGAGGAGGAAGATAGGGGCCAAGAAATTCACTTAAGAAGTTTGCTGGAGTCTGAAACCTAAACTGTGTTCCTTAGTGGGATTTCTGGGTGTTTGGAGGTACCTAGTGAGTTGATTGTGTGGCCCTAACAGCCATCCTCTGACTTTTAATCATTGATTCTACAAATATTCAGTGGTCCCATGGAGGGTGCTTGCTCGGGCCTGCTCCCACAGTAGTCACTGGCTCAGGTCAGGTCTCCTGGAGGTTGCTGGCTCAGCCCTGTTCCCTCCGATGTCAGGCCAGGTCCCCTGGAAGCTATCTAGGAATTATTTGTTCTTCTGGGTGTAAACTATCTACAGTTGACAAACTATGATCAATTACTCAAATCTATTCTGCTGCCTGTTTGTGTGAACAGAATTTTACTGAGACACCATCTGTGCCCATTTGTTTGCATTTTTGTCTGAGGCTGCCTTTTGCTATAGAAGTAGTTTTTAGTACTTGTGACAAATAGCCTGTGATCCATCAAACCTAAGATAGTCCTTTATCTGAAAAGGTATGCCAATTATTGAACAAGACTGATGGAATCCTTGTTTCCTTGATGTCATATTTCAGTAGAATATAAGAAAGAAAGAAACAGAAATATGATGAAAAATAATTGTGTGTGTGTGTGCGTGTGTGTGTGTGCAAGGAAGTCCTCTTGAGGACGAGAAATATGAATGTAGAGAGCTTGCCCCAACAGTATCTGCAAGCTGAGCATCTAAGCATTGTGTGCAAAGAGAAATTGGAAGAGCAAAGGTTCTGTGCTGTGAAGAGACTTTTTGAGCTAAGACACAAAAACGTGAAAGTAAGATAGAAAATAGAGAACCAAAGGTAAATAAATCCAAGAAATGGTGGATTATGTGGGATCTTGCATAGGATCCCAGGGGCAGATGTGTGTTAGATTTTTGTTAACTTGATCCAAACTAGCAAACTGAATAGGAAGCTTCAGTTGAAAATAAAATGTTTCCCTAAGATTTGCCTGTAGGCAAGTTTATGGGGCATTTTCTTGATTGATGATTGATGTGGGAGGGCCCAGTATGCTGTGGACTGTGCCATCCCTTGGCAGAGTACATAAGAAAGCAGGCTGTGCGCCAGGCAAAAGATAAACTATAGAAACCTTTGGGAAGTCAAGCATCCTGGCTGCATGCACCTAGTGCAGAGGAGTGACAGCAGACGGACATCCGTGTTATTAAGCCTGTGTAGCTTCTCCATGTGTGCTTCTTCAGCCACCACACACTACGGAACTTGATTGTGTTTCTTTAATCATAGCTAATGGTCCCTGAGCAATTATTATTAGTCATGTGTGGTTCACAGCTGTCCTTGAGGCCCAGCTCACAGTGACTTCAGCTTTGCATCATGAGTCTTGTATTAAAAGAAAACTCAGGTGGTACAATTGGTTTATACTTTCTAAATAATTTTAAAAAAAGAAAGAAAGAAAGGAAAGAAAGAAAGCAGGCTGAGCAAGCCAAGGGAAGAAAGCCAGTAAACAACATTGCTCCAGACTTCTGATTCAGTTTCTGAATTCAGATTCCTGCCTTGAGTTCCCTCCCTTGGACTCCCTCAACAGACTCTGGCCTGAGATATATAATCCAAATAAACCCTTTCTTCCCTAAGATGCTTTCGGTCATGATTGTTACCATAGCGATAGATGCCTAACTGAACCAGTGGAGGCTGCTCCTCCCCAGCTCCTGTAATTCTCTCTTTCATGTTAGCCTGGAGAGATTATTTTACAGAGTTTATATTTATCCATTTATTTATTTTATTATGAAAATTTCAAACATGCAGAAAAATAGACTAACACAGGATAATGACACACACTACCTTTATTTTTCAGTGTATTTTTTTCTAACACACACACACACACACACACACACACACACACACACACACACACACATCCCAAGTCATCACTCTGTCTTCTTTAAAAGATGCATTTCAAGGGGCTGGAGAGATGGCTCAGTGGTTAAGAGCACTGATTGTTCTTCTAGAGGTCCTGAGTTCAATTCCCAGCAACCACATGGTGGCTCACAGCCATTTATAATGAGATCTGGTGCCCCCTTCTGACGTGCAGGCATACATAGAAGGAATGCTATATATATAATAAATAAATAAATCTTTTTTTTTTTTTTTAAAAAGATGCATTTCAAGCTGGACAGTGGCGGCACCCGCCTTTAATCCCAGCACTCAGGAGGCAGAGGCAGGCAAATCTCTGAGTTCAAGCCCGGTCAGGATGAGTGAGTTCTAGGACAGTCCATCTATTTTCTAGCAAATTTTTAAACTCATTTTTCTTCAGAGCTGAGTAGTGTTTTATATATTATATATATATATATATATATTTATCTATTTCATTGCTGATTGACAATTAGGTTGATTCCAGTTAGTTCTTCTCTATAATGAATAAAGCAGCAATAAACTTGGTGTTTAAATATTACTATGGTAGAGTATGGAGTTCTCTGGGTACATGCCCAGGAGTAAAATAGCTGGATCATATTACAGTTCTATTTTTCATGTTTTGAGAACTCTCCAAACTGAACTCCACAATGGCTGTACTCCTTTGCATCCCCACCAACAGTGGATAAAGGTTCATTTCTCCACACATCCTCTCCAACACTCGTTGTCAGATTTATCGATAGCTGTTCGGACTGGGGTGAGGTAGTAACTCAATGAATTTTAATTTACATTTCCCTGATAGGTAGGGCTATTGAACATTATTTAAAATAGTTATTGGCCGTTTGTATTTATTTTTTAAAAGCTGTCTGTTA
Source organism: Ondatra zibethicus (assembly GCA_004026605.1). Lineage (NCBI taxonomy): Eukaryota > Metazoa > Chordata > Mammalia > Rodentia > Cricetidae > Ondatra > Ondatra zibethicus. Next base: position 64,583 of record PVIU01006756.1, read on the forward strand.
AGTTCATTTGCCCATTTGTTGATTGGCAGTTTTCTCTTTGGTATTTATTTTATTATTAAATACCAAGTTATGTTCTTGGTATTTAATTTCTGCAAATCCTTTTAATTCTTGTCATCAGCACCTTCTCTGAAGTGTAGCTGAGAAAGACATTCTCCCATGCTGTGAGCTGTCTGTTAACTCCCCTGTTTCCTTTGCTGGACAGAAACTTTTTGTTTTGTAGTTCCATCTGTTGACACTTGGGGTTAGTTCCTATGGTACTGGTGTTCTATTTAAAATGAAGACTTTATTTTATCTTGACTGCACCATTATCTTGAAGGGCATCCCAAGAGTTTTCTTCTAGAATTTTCAGATTTAAGATAAGTCTTAGATTCATTTTGAATTGATTTTTGTACAAGGTGAGCGATGTAACCCATTTTATTCTTCTCCAGGTGCAAATCCAAATAGTTTTCCCCCTAGACATTTCAGAATTCCATATTTCAAATTTTATTACTTTTGAAAGAAAGGTTTGATTTAAGTGGTAAAGTGTAGGGGCATGAGATGCCCTTTACAAATCACTGCTTATTATATACATGAACTGAATTATCACACTATACCCCATAAATATGTACATAAACATAAAAATCGTTTCTCTATATAAACATTTTGGTAGAATTTGCAATTGCCTTTTAATTAATATTATTATTTTTGTGTTTGGGTGTTTTGCTTGCACATATGTCTGTGCACTGTATATGTCCTTTGTGCTGTGGAGGCTAGAAGACAGGGTCATATCCCTTGGAACTTGAGTTATAAGGAGTTGTGAGCTGCCATGTGGGTTCTCATTGAAGGACAGCCAGGGTTCTCTACAGACCCTCCCCGTTGCCTTTTGACTTTCTATTTCCTCACACTAGATGACAACTTTGTGACCTGTTTTCTACTTATTTCTTACATAGCAGGAAACAAGTTAATTTACATGAGTTTGAATTTTATCTGATGTTACATTAGCCAGTTTTTCCATTCACATAGAAAAGTAGCCTGCCCACTGTTTTGACTCACCTCTTTGTTCTCCTAGTAAGAAAATTTGTTGGATCTGGAGACATGGTTCAGTGGTTAAGGATACTGGCTGCTCTTACAGAAAACCCTGATTCAATTCTCACCCTCACATGGCTCCTCACCATTGTCTGAAATTCTAGCTCCAGGGAACCTGACACCTTCACACAGACATGCATGCAGGCGAAACACTAATGCAATAAGATAAAATAAAAAATAAATAATCATTTAAAAAATGAAAATGTGCAGAAACCAATTTCTATCCCACTCATTCAGTGCCATAGGCAGTGAACAGCTTTAATTTGTTCACATTAGACGCTTTCCACAACGCTCCACAAGGGGGTGCCCAAATATCTTTTTTTAAGCAATAATGCCTAAGCTTCCCCGTAGTTCCTGGCTAATTTGCATTGGCATTTCTGAATTTGATCAGTTAGCAAAACATGAAATATGGAATTTTGAGTAAAAAAATCACTTATAGTAATAGTAAATAAAGTTACAATGCATAATTTCAGGATTTGTAGTTCTTGATATAAGCAATGATTATTATAGCAAATAACTTTAGTATATGGTTTAATATTGTTAAAAGCTTCCTCTTTTTTGTTTGTTTGTCTTGTTTTTTGAGACAGGGTTTCTATGTGTAACAATTCTACCTATCCTGGAACTAGCTCTTGTAGATCAGAGTGGCCTCAAACTCACAGACATCTACCTGCCTCTGCCTTTCAAGTGCTGGGATTAAAGGCGTGTACCACCACTGCCCAGCTATTTATTAAAAGCTTTCAAAACCCCAAATAGTAAATTAAGAATTTGCTTCAAATTCATCTTATTATAAGCTTTATCTACAACCGAGTTTGCCTTTGTGCAGAGTTTAAAAGAGTAGAAGAAGCAAGCTAGTATATTAGAAAAATTACATTTTGATAAAACCCTAAAAATGACTCTATGACCTTAATTTGGAATAATATTATTTGAAACAATATATTATAGGCAGGCACAGAGTGAGACACAGTGGGGGACAATAAACTAAATGCTTAAAATCATTTTTGCTCAGGAATTTAAAAATTATTCCTCTTTTCTGAATCTATCGTAAACACACTGATCAGTTTCTTCGATTTATTATTCACACCAGTGCTGAGCCCTAACTGCATTGCTAGCTGTATTTTCATCAGGTATCAATTACATGAACCGCAGATAATGTGATCAGTATAAAACCTTCAGCTACTTGGATAAAACTATGCAAACCTGGAGGAGAAAGTTTCCCAGTCAGTAGAAAGTTTTAAGATGGAGCGTTCATGCCTTTGATAGTCAAGCACTAAGATTTACACAGTGAGAAGTGAGAGCCATAACATGCTGGAATTTGGCCCATGATGGCTTTTCCTGAGCCACTTGTCCCTAGAGTTAAACTCATATTTTCCAAATGTATATTTCTTGGCATGTAGCCTCCTCCTTTTCTTGCTCTGCCATAAGCCTGGGAAGTGTGAAAGGCCACAGCCTCCAGGGGCGCTCAGGGAAAAGGAGACGTGGCTAGTGGCCTCAATAAAGAGCTGAACTTCGTTTTCTCTCTAATTCTATCTTATCCTTTTTGTGGCTGTTAACATTATCCCCTATTTTATCAACTTTGAAATAGAGAAAATTAAATGTGCTTTGGATTTACACTCTATTTTGAGGTTTGGTACTATTGTTTGCCTTTAGTATAAGAAGTTTTAATACCTTGTCCTGGGGAATTGAATAATTCATCAACATATAGTACAACACCAATACCAGAAAGTAAAATCAAGTAATTGAAAACTAGCAAATATTTTCTACATTAAAAGCAGGATGTAGGGCTGAAGATACAGCTTGCAACACAAGAGTGAGCACCTGAGTTCAGATCCTCAGAAACAACAGGGAAGCCAGGGTCAGTACCAGAAAGGGAGAACCAACACACAAATGCTCTTCTGCCATCATGCACCAGAATTCCCACAAAGGAACACACACAGAGACAAACCATACACACCATAGAAAAGGTGTGTGTGTGTGTGTGTGTGTGTGTGTGTGTGTGTGTGTGTGTGTGTGTTAAAGCAGGAGTCAATTAGTGTTATTAAAAGCTCTGGTCTTTCAATGGTGTTGAATGAAAAAGTTAACTTTTCTATTCATTGAGTGAAGGGAATAAAAAAATTAAAACTAAACTTTCACACCTAAGATTTATCTAACCTCTGTTTTTGGTATTTATTAGAGAGGAAAATTGTCCATTTTTTTCTAGATAGCATCCCAATATTTTGATCTGAAGTAGTTGCTTTGATAAGGAAGAAACAACATGGAAGAGGGAAGCATACAAAAGGGACATTCTAGTAGGCATAATGCTGTGGGGTTTACGTTGCCACTTTGCTCTTGGGAACAATATGTGTTGAATGTGTGACAATTACTCAAGCTGGGACCCAAAGGCCAGAAGATTAAGGAAGATTTATTAGTAAGAAAACAATTGTGTCAAATTACTGCATGCCAAAGTTATTCTAAAAGGAAAGTTTTTAAAATAATAATAGCAATAGCAAAAAAAAAAACCTCAATAAAATTAGAGGGTGTGGGAAAGATAAACTCAATTAGAGTCTGGTGAGGAAGCTGAGACTGGAACCGCTGTCCTAGACTTAGGTAAGACCCCATCTCCCAAACTTCATTGCCAATGACGACTTTCATTTCCTATCATCTTTGAAGGACTTTAATTTTTCTCTTTGCGGATGAATAGGACCAATACCTTCTTGATGTTCTAGTTTACTGCAGGACACAAGAAAATGTCTAAGTCATAGTCCCTGGGGTCAAGGAGCTTAATGAGTCCTAGAAGCTTCAGAGCTATGGGGGCATTTGTCAAAAGTCCAGTCACACCACGTTTTAATCTGGGAAGAAATTTGTCAAGGAACTTCTGGTAGCAATTTCTCTGCAATGGTTAGGGAGCTCACGGCCCCGCTCTTCTCTGTCACAGCTGCTGGTGTTCTTTGACACTGGATTGACAGCACAGTGGGCGGCTCAGACTGAGCCTCGCTTGTGCAAAGCATCCTCCTGTGATGTCCTGTTACTCTTGCCCCAGATGCACCCTTTGACACAACTGTCAGCTGATTTGAGACCAGCTTTTTAATGTTTTTATTACTTCAAACATTAATTTTTGGAGATGTTTAAAGCAACAACTGACTGATTTCCTTTGAAACGCCACTCCCTACACATTGTCTCACGTCCCGTGAAAGTGAGACGTGTGGTTAACAGCCTCAGAAAAGTAAGACAATAGATGGCTTTTACCTGAGGGTTTCACTGCTATGTAAAAGGCCCAGGGGATTTCTTGAAAATCTGCTTTGCAAGGAGATGGCAATGAAACAGGGTATTCAAGTAGAAACTTCATCTGGTAATGGGATAATTGTTCGAAGTGAGGCTCAAACTATCTTTTCTGATGCATATGTGTGGTATATGTATGTGTTCATGTGTATATGGTGTATGCACATGTGTGTGTGGTCTGCACATGTGTATATATGGATGGTGTGTGTGTGTGGTGTATGTGTATGGAGGATGGAGGTGTTGTATGTGTGATGCATGTGCCTGTAAACGAGTGTGAAGCCCAGAAGAGGATCATGGGTACTCAGTTCTGTCACGTTCCATATTATTTTTCTGCATCAAGATTTCTCACTGAATGTAGAGTGGCAGCCAACAAACCCCAGAGATCCTCCTGTCTCTGCTCCCCAAAGTGTTGGGAATTACACAACTGACTTTTTTACATGGATGCTGGGGATTTGAACTCAGGTCCTCAAGCTTGTGCACCAAGTTCTTTAATCCATTAAGTCATCCCCCAGTCTCTATTCAGACACTCTCTAAGTTCAGTATGACAGTAGGAATGCTACTGAATGATTTTTCCTCTCAATATCTGTAAAACCTGTTTTTCTTTTTTCCTCACGTGTACATGTATGTACATGTTCACATGAATGGGGGTCAAAGGTTGGATATTTTTCTCAATTTCTCTCCATTTTAGTTTTTGAGGCAAGGGTTCTCTCTAAACTTGGAGCTCACTGATTGGCTATACTAGCTGGGTAGTTAGGCCTAGGAATCTTCCTGCAACCCCTGGTCCAGCACTGATAGTATAGGCATGTGCTGTTTCATCCTTCACATAGGCTCTGGAGGATGGAATTCAAATCCACCCACTCACTCAGCCAGCTCCTCAAGTTTATTTGTATTTTCTTTGAAATCCTTATTTCTTGTTCATTTAAAATTTTTTCTTACCATGAGATAATTGTAGATCCACATCTAATTCTAACATAAGGGTGCTGATGATGGAGAGCCGTGCCGTCTGTTCTTATGTCGAGGGCCGTGACTTTGAAAGGCATGCCCAAGGATATAGACGGTGAAGTGTGTGAAGCCCTCAGCACCATACCTGACACCTGCTTGGGGATGGTGAGACAGAGGCTGTTATTGCTGTAATAAGGGAATCAATAATGTTAAAATGTCATCCTAAAAAAAGCTAATTATAGGACCTGCAATGTGGCTCAGAAGATTAATGCCCTTAATGAAACCCTGACTATCTGGGTTTCATTCCTAGAACCTATGTAAAGTTAGAAGGAGAGAACCGGTTCTACAAGGTTATTTTCTGACCTCCACACATATACTGTGGCACAAGCACTATACCCAGCGTACATAGACACACACACACAAATAATAAAAAAATAAGAGAGCTAATTTTAAATAATTATAACAGCATATATATTGCCTTCTCCAGTAATCAAGCTGTTTTGGATGTTCGAGAAAGCCCATACAGAGAAGTCTGTCGTCTGTAGAGTGATAAGGTATATTTTGCCCCAGTAAATGTTGATTTACTATGGACTGAGTCCACAGATTAGAAAGTAGGGATAAAAGGCAATGGGCAGCTGCAATGACCTTCTTTCGCGGCTAGACATCACAGAATACCAACCACTATAAAACTGTCATCACAAGCCCACGTTCCTTGCCAGCCACCGACTGTGAAGGCAAGTATTTAGGCATGGAAAAGGTCCTATTGATGAAGCCAGCAGTCCAAAGATGTGGGCGCTCACTAGCAAAAATCCATTTTGCTTAGGTCCTGTGGGTGCATGGCTCAGAGAGGAATTTTAGGGGCATGTCAGATAGATGGGTTCCAGGATAGTCATAGATTTGAGTGGTCTCCTTTTCTAATGCACAAACTGCTATATCCTAGGTGGGGCTGGGAGTGGTCACTAGATGTCCTGGCCTTTTGAAATGTAAAGAAAATTTAGTTTTTAGAAGGTTTTGTGCCAGCTGGGTGTGTGGGTGCACACTTTTAATTCCAGCACTCAGGAGGCAGAAGTAGGGAGATCTCTGTGAGTTCAAGGCCAGCCTGGTCTCCACAGTGAGTTCCAGGGCAGCCAGAGCCACAAGGTGAGACCCTGTCATGAAAAAACCAAAAAAGCTCAAGTCTTTTTAGTTCTTCTCAAGCATAAGTGTCCTGCACTTAGTCATTTAAACGGTATCTTTAATTGGAGAACAGGGAGCCTTGGTCCCCTGATGAGCTGGAACGGCAACAGTCACTAGAAAAGATAGTGAAAAGCGACTTTTCATAGCTGTAACCTGCTAGGTGGCTTCAGTTAGTGGTGACATCCCCAGTGGCGTCCCCTCCAGCACCTCAGTCAGTGGGAGAGCAGCAGTAAACACCACACTGTTCAGTTCTGTCACCACCAAAGTTAGGGGAGGTGATTTAAAATCAGCTAAAAGCAGGCAAAGCTGGAGAACTTATTGCCCTCGTCATAATTATAGTTAGAAAAACATCTTAACAGATGAACCTCTGCCTTGTTTCCTAGATGGGAGTGCGAGGCCCTCATAGAAGCTAGAGGCAGAGCCAGGACTCAACTAATACCATATATTACTTAAATTTTCTATTACAAAAAGTTCCAAGAATCAGAAGTAAAAAGACTAGAACAATGAACTGCTACGTGGTCATCATTCATTTCTGAGAATTATTAATCTCATTTCCTTCAGAACACCCATATCGAATGAGTCTGATATCATTTCTATGCTTTTCAGTGCTATTCTAACCAGCATCTCAGAGAGCAAACCTCAGGCAAAGCAAAAAAACAAAAAACAAACAAAAAAACAGAAAACAAACAAAAAAAAAACAGAAATCAAAAGAAGAATATAGTGTGAGAGGCAAAGGCAGGCAGCCAATTAATGCCTGAAATGTAGAAAATTTTCTCAAGTTATATATATTTTTTCTTTTTCAGAACAGTAGTCTTGGAAAACACAGACTTATTTTGAAGGGACACTGTTCCTTTAAGTTGCTTACTGATCCCACCCAGCTCTTGCACCTTGGCCAAATGCCTAACCACTCTAGTAAACAAGAATAAGAGATTGCAAAAAATTCAAAAGCAAAGACATTATTTCCCAGACAACAGAACGATATCAAAGAGTTAACTGCATCCCTAAAAACAGCCGTTGCTGTTTGTGTCTACCACACTGGTTTCTGTGGGCATCCACCACATTGTTCTCTCTTTCCTGTTTGACAGACTGCCTAAGGTAAGACACAGCTTGCTTTTTATTCCTTAACTCAGGACCATCCAGGAACCCTGTGGGGATAAATGGCTGATGTCCTGGTCCTGTGAAGGGAGCTTATTGAAAACTTTGCCCTCTGCTGTTACTTGCAATCAACTGTTAGATAAACATGAATAATTGCTAAACTAAACTAATACAAATTTTATTCTAATTTTATAGTTTACTAAACTTTACTACAATAATGTTAACATCTTTGGGAATCGTTTTAAAGATTTTAAATGAATTTTTACAAAAATAGAATTTTTTTATCATTTGACTAGTTTAGAAATTTGAATAAAGAATATTCAGTCATTTTGTCTTCATGTAGAAACTAGTAAAACCCAAAAACTGAGCAAAATTCATAAACTCTACAGAAAAATTATTTTATTCTTGAAAAACTATAAAATATAAAGTCTCTTGAATGCTTTCACCCTGATATTCATCTGAAATAAATTTTAGGCAAAATTTCAAAATACAGTATTTGCCAGAAAATCTGCATTCACAGCATTTAGCCTATATTACCACTGAGGTTTGTATTTGCTTCATTTGACTAACTCATTTCTATACCTTCAATCCATTTGTACATCTTTCTAAAAGAGAAGAACTATTAAAAATTAGAGCAATAGAACATGCTGAAAGTGATTAGAAGGGGTGGCCCTGCAAATGCCAAATAAAGTCAAGGAGTTCAGGAAGGTAATAGACTGGAGACGCTAGAAACATGGGAAGGCAGGAGAGTGCCCAGCTTTGCTTTAGGTGGCCAGCAAAGGGTCCTTCGGAGAAGCCACAGCTCCAAGATATTATGGTTATTGCAGGGATTGAGTGTCAGTGACTGTCATACACATGAGGTTTAGCTATACGTTCAGAAGTCTGCTCAGGGCCTTCGTTTCCAGGGAGGATAAGTCATTATTTGATGCCAATAGACCCAGAGTCCTTGCAGTGTCTCAGGCCCAGAACTTCTGAGATGCTCCTTGTGCTGTGGGTTCAGCAAAGAGAAAACACCTGTGTAACACTGCCACTTTCCTTTGCCCTCTGGAAACTCCGTAGCAGCTCTGTGTGTCTATGTGACTCTATCTTTATACTATCCTTCAGAATAAGTTGTAGTCCTTTTATGTCCTTGGTTCAAAAATGTGCCGTTTGTATGTTCTATTTCCTTAGGTCACTTTGAGTGAGTTTTGTTGTCTGTTTGTGTTTGCTTTGAATACCCAACTGTCTTCTTAGTATACCTGGTTTGAAGTTTGGTTGACATGTAGCCAAGAGTGCTTGATAGATGGGCAGCACAGGTGCTTGTTCCTACAGAAGCAGTATTCTCTTAGTAAATCCTGCTGCATTCTATTTGAGGAAGAGCCTGTGGCCTGAAGCCCGGATTGCTTTATTGCCAACCTAACAGTCTTGCTTCTTTGGGAGGGGAGGGGTGGTACCCATCTGGCATGTATGAAAGAACTCAGTCTCCCAGCTCACTCATCATGGCCTTTGCCTTTATTTCCACCCTCTACTGAGCATCTGGAAAATCATGGTCATGAATTTCCTGTTCACATTCTCTGGAGGAAAGGTGCCAAAGGAGGAAACTATGATTCCTTTTCCAGACCTCCTGGAATTAATGCAGCCGAAGGAGGCAAGCACTCAAAACCATGCAGCTTGTTAGCTCTAAATACACTTTTGTTCCTATTCCCTTGGGCATACTGAGCTAGCAACATATCCATCTTCTTTTGTCAGGGAATTCTGGGGATTTAGACATCACTTTGTGTATAGCTGGCCATATTAGACTGATACAGATGACTGAGAATTTTAATATAGAATTAGAATTTTTATTGTTTATTTGCGTGGAAAAATCGTTTCACTGGGTTGTTTGAAAGGTGGGCCTCCCGACTTCAAGTCTTTTCCCATTTATTGTTTGGAAGTTGCTTTTAAGCAAATCTATTGGTTTTTGTTCTCACATTCATTTGATTCAAAAAGCTCCACTTTTGAACCCGATGAAGACAAACTTTCTCAAGCAAGAGTAGAAAAGAGAAAGGAGTTATGGGAAGCTGAAGAATAATTTAATTCTGACTTGAGGGTTGGTTTTGTTTTGTTTTGTTTTCTGAGACAGGGTTTCTTCTATGTAGCTTTGGAGCCTGTCCTGGAACTTGCTTTGTAGACCAAAACCAGGTTGGCCTTGAACTCATAGAGATCCCTTTGCCTCTGCCTCCGGAGTGTTGGGATTAAAGGTGTGTGCCACCACTGCCTGGCCCCTGACTTGAGTTTTGAACTCATTGATGCTTTATGAATAATAGTAAGACTGAAAAGGTAGTGGTTCTGTATGATCCAAGGGAGAGAAGGATTTGCTAAGAGTTACTTGTAATGAAAATGAATGGAACAAACATTCAGTCATCTGAACTCATTCTGAAGAATCAGCAAATGACAAAGCAGGTACTGTGATGAAACCATAGTCCCCAAATAGTGTGGGACCAAAACACTGATAAATGGTTTTGCTCACTCCCTGCTCTACATAACATAATGAGAAATTAGTACTGTTTAAATATAGCTATTGAATATAAGTGAATATTTACTAATGAAGTTTGGTCATAATACCATAACTTGCTTATGTTAGAAACTTTGAAAATCTCATTGTGAGTATTTTATTTGAAATATGAAGGGATATGTGTGTGTTTGTGTGTGTGGGTATGCATGAGTACATATATGTGTATGGTGTGTGTTCATGCATGAGGGTGTGTGTGCATGAGTGTGTGTGATATGTGTGTGTGCACATGCATGACGGTGTGTGTGTGTGTGTGTGAGTGTGTGTGGTGTGTGCGCGCGCACATACATGAGTGTGTGAGTGTGGTGTGTGTTCATGCATGAGTATGTGCATGCATGAGTGTGTGTATAGTGTGTGTATGAATGAGTGTGTGTGTGTATGTGGTGTGTGTGTGCGCATGTGTGTGTGTATACATGCATCAGTGTGTGCATATGTGTGGTGTGTGTGTGTGTGTGTGTGTGTGTGTGTGTGTGTGTGTGTGTGTGTTTGAGTGAGCCAGTAGGGGATAGCTTGCTTAAGTTAGTTCTTTTCCTACACTACATGGATCCTGGAGACAAACTCAGGTCATCATGCTTGGTGGCAAGTGCCTTAACCCACTGAAAGATGTTGCTGGCCCATATGCCAGTTTTTAACTCTACAAACTTGAAATTATTTAATAATAATAATAATAAATGATTATAGTAAATAACCCTTTCTATTATGGTTTCCAGTTTAGTGTTTTTATGGGATTCCTGAGTTTGCAAACAAGTGGGTCTCTGTTTCCCGTGCCTTCTCTTGGGGCTCTTTTCTGTTTGTTTCTTTGTTTGTTCTGTATAATTCCAATGTCAGTTTTTGTTTTATCACTTCTTTTAACACCACATCATGTCATTTTGTAGTTGCTTAGAAGTCTGTTTGTTTTCTAATGGGAGACACGAAGGAGATCAGTCTGGATGGGAGGGGATATGAGGAATGATTGGAAAGACTGGAGGGAGGGGAAACCACAATCAGGATATGAGAAAAAAATCTATTTTCAATAAAAGCAAAAAATGGTAAACATTACCTTTATTGAAGTATTTATAACTGGATTTTCCATTTCAAGGTGTTACCAGTTAGATGAATTTTCACCATCTCCCATAATGAGGAAGAGAGACGCTGCCTTCTGCCTTCTGCTTTTGCCAGTTTTTATGACTCAAGCAGTGTATGGACAAAGAAAGAAAGGACCAAAGCCGAACATACTGGCAAGGAAAAATGACTTCCGGGGTAAAAATAGAGTGCTTTTAAAAAGTTTTACTTTTAGCCTGTGAAAGCGCTAATATAAAATTTTAAAATGGTGTTTGATGAAAGTAGAAAATCATATGTATGCATGCATGCGATGTTCTATTTGATACTATTGTATCATGATAGTAACAAGTCCTACATATTTAGATCACCTCAGAGTTTCAGAGCACTGTGCATGTACTGTTTCATTTGAACTCCACTTGTGAAATAAGAAGGACAGAGACAGCCACTCTCACATCATAGGTAAACAGGTTCAGAGAGCTTACACCTTCAAGGTCATAAGCAAATAAACTATTAAGAAACCGATCTAGGATTCACATTCAACTCTGTTTTCAAATTAAGTTTGTTTTTCTGTTGTTATTCCTGTGATGAATGTAGACACTTTCTCATTTGGTTTCAAGGTCTTAATATGGCACAGCCCAAGTACTAAACAGAATATTATTAATTTACCTCCAGATTCCTTTGCCTAGTATTTGTTTAATTTGAAAAATATGTTGTTCTTTCCCTTTTATGCTTTAAGTGGGTTTACAATGCTGAGAATATATGATAGGTTTATTTGTTTGGCTTTGCCTTTCATTTTATGAGAGAAAATATTTAGTTCTGTACAAATTAAGCTTTATTTTGAAGGCAAAGTTTCTCAGAAACAAAGCAAACAGCACACCACCTTGGGGTTCCGATTACCCCAGGATGCACGCGAGGAGGGACAGTTACGTTACACAGCCTTTGTGCTCTCTTTCAGACGCTGTTTGCTTCATCGATGTTGTCTTTATCTTGGACAGCTCGGAAAGCTCTAAAATTGTCCTCTTTGATAATCAGAAAGATTTTGTGGACAACTTGAGTGAGAGGCTTTTCCAGTTGACGCCTGGTCGTTCGTTGAAATATGACATCAAACTGGCGGCCCTTCAGTTTAGCAGCTCCGTCCAGACTGACCCACCCTTGTCTTCTTGGAAGGATCTACGGACATTTAAGCAGCGGGTCAAATCTTTGAATTTAATTGGGCAAGGTACCTTCTCTTATTATGCCATTTCCAATGCCACAAAGCTACTTAAGAGAGAAGGACGTAAAGATGGTGTAAAAGTGGCTTTGCTGATGACTGATGGCATTGATCATCCCAAGAGTCCAGATGTCCAAAGTATTTCTGAAGATGCTAGAATTTCAGGAATATCATTTATCACTGTGGGACTTTCCACTGTGGTCAATGAAGCTAAACTTCGCTTGATATCTGGGGACTCATCCAGTGAACCTGTTCTGCTATTGAGTGATCCAACCCTTGTAGACAAAATCCAGGAACGCCTGGTAGGTACCTAGAGTAATATATATATGTTTCTCCTTATATTTTGATATCTTAGATTTAAGCTCTTTAAGATAGATACAAAATGATGACAAAGTAGAATTCTCACTGGGTGTAGAACGTGTATCATTCTGGTGCCACTTTCTACTACCTTGATGATTTAATGGAAACGTGTGAAGTTCGTTCCCTGAAGTTGCATCCCTAACTTTGTTACATGTTGAGGTTTTTGGAAAGATTATTCTCCTGTCTATTCATCCTAAGATCATGTACATTGTTGACTTATATTCATTGTGTTGTCAATTTATGGTCTTCCTTATTTGTTCTCGACCCTTTCTCATTTCCCATGTACAGACTTACCTTTGGCTTTCTTACCTATTTCCATGTTATATTACTTAAGTATATTTAAGAATTTTTCTCTTTTATTTCTTATATATACAAGGCTGTCTATATTACTTCTCCTATTTCTTTAAAAGCAACCCAAGGGAGGAAGAAACTATTTTGGCTCACAAATTGAGGAGCTAGTCTGTCACGGTGCAAAAGCACAGTGGTAGAAGTATAAGGCATCATGGTCATATGGTGTCCATAATTAGAAAACATAAAGAGATGGAGTGCTCCATTAGCTCGGGCTCCTTTATATTCAGGCCAGGGTTCCAGTCCATGGAGTGCTGTTGTCCACAAAGAGTGGGTCTTTCTGCTTTAGCTGACCCAGTCTAAAAACTCCTTCATAGACAAGCCCAGACATTTGTCTCCTAGGCAAGTCTAGATCCTGTCAAGTTGACAATCAGTGTTAACCACTTTAAAATCACCTGTAGGGCTTCCCCTTGCTGCTTTGGGAAACTAGGAACAACAATCAAAATGAAATCTCTTTTTATAACATTTCTCAAGGAGAAAACTTCCTGATAGAAGTTGGTTGATTTGTTGGATTTAATATTGATTTTTTTCTAAAAAATACTAATTAAAACTTTCTCCTAAACAGATTGCATTTATGTACTAAGAGCACACACATACAACAGCAACAACTAAATCATGAATCTGTGATAGAGTAAAGCTGAGATAGGGGTGGGGAGTATAAAGAAGTATTGAAGAGAGAAAAAGGAAAGGGTAAAATGATGTTATTATACATTTAATTTCAAAAGCTTACATTTTTTTTTCTCAAGTAGGCAGCAAGGCGGAAGTGTCCAATAGGCACTTATCATTTCTCATGAATATTTTCTAAATGTTGCAAAGAAAATTCAAACTTACTCCTAAGATTTTTTTTTGATCCTTCGTCTTCTCCCCGTCTTTTCTCAAGATTTAACTTTTAGTCTCAGTAACACGAAACATGGTTTTCTTAGCAAATACTGTCATGTGCAGAGTGCTGTCCAGCTCTCCATGTATTTGGTACTGCTCTGAGCACACCTTTGTTCTATATAATTCTTTTAAGATTTATTTTATTTTATATGTGCGTGTTTTTCCTGTATGTATGTATACATGGCACGTGTCCTAGAAGGTCAGAAGAGAGCATTGGCTCCTCTAAAGCTGGAGTTATAGATGGTTGTGAACCACTTTGTGAGTATTGGGAATGAAACCTGGGTTCTCTGCAAGAACAAGTGCTGTTAACTGTCGTACAATCTCACTATCCCCTCTATGGCTTATTTTGTTTATTCTACTATCTTGTGATGTAGGTTACTCACAATGTAAGATGATCATTATCACCCCCTTTCATTGCCAAAGAGCTGAAAATTTAAGGCTCGTCAAGACTGCAGACTCTATACCTTTAGCCCTGAAAAAGCATGTTTGTAGATATGAGCCACCATGTGGTTGCTGGGAATAAATTGAACTCCGGACCTCTGGAAGAGCAGCCACTGCTCTGCTCTCTGAGCCATCTCTCCAGCCCCCAAAGAGCATATTTAAAGAGGAAATCACAATGAATATCGAAAGCTTGCTCAATCAGAACTGCCCCCAAACTAGCAACATCACTCTTCCAATGTCACTATTGTTTCTTGCTCATCTCTCTGTGGATTGTGTCTATCACAGAATCAGAGACTGTGGCCCAGCCCATGGTTCCCAGGTGAGTCTGGTTGGGAGCAGATACAGCGCAGGAAAAGGAAACTTGTCACTGTGAGAGTACAGTACCTAGCCCTGCCTGTGCCCACGGTTCGAGAAGCCCTCAGCACTCAGCTGAAAGCAAGACGATGTTCCATTAGGTACAGAGGAGAATCCTGGGAATGTGGACATTTAGTGGCCTGTTCTTCCTGCCCTCTCTTCATCTCTAGTGTGAGAAGAGCTGACTCCAGAAGGCACAGGACTGGCAGCTCCTTGTTTGGCCAGATGTTCGGGCTCAGGGTGTTGCTACCTCCTCTAGACACACCCTTGCTGAGATCCCTGTCCAACCGAGGACAAGAGCTCTTGGCAGGACACAGCTGGGACTGTTTGTTTCGGAGAAAACAGAAAATGACCTTCGCGATCTGCTTCCTCAGCGTCCTGTGACTTCAGCTTGTTTGTTCAGATGTTAGTCTTGTGATTAAAGCTCTCCTGACAAAGGGATGACGCTTTCCGAAAGCATCCCAGGTCCAGAGTTCCACGTGGCTTTGAGGAGAATGACACAGTGTTCGCATTGCCTCTCTCTACAAAGCAGGACCTAATTTTTCACCAGATCATTGGTCAATTCCTCATTTAATCTATGTCTATTACATCATTGTAAATAAAATGTAGTTGACATTTCAACTTTTTATTTTGAAATTCATACGTGGTTAGGTTTTTAAAATAAGTTAGTCATAATTTAAGAACAAAAGTGTATTACTTAACTGTACAATTCCATGAGTTTTTTGACAGGTACACATATTCATACAATCACAAACACAATTAGAATGCAGAAATTTCCATCACTTATAAATGCACGCTCAAACTTCTTTGTGACTTCTCTCTGCCTGTCTCTCTGTCTCCCTCTCCCTTGCTGCAGAGCTACTAATTTGACTAGAGGTCGGTTCATTTCTGCCTGTTTCAGAGTTTAACTGCAGCTTTGCTCCTAAGCTAAGTTTCAAAGGCTTTTGTTGTGGCTCTTATGGGATTTGTTGACCTTTGCTCCCATCTCATTTTTATGATATTAATAACTTTGTCAATTCTTCGTATTTTCTCCATTTTCACCCTTTATAGCATTGGTCTTGTACTCATTCCCCAAATTGGCTGTTCCCTTCCCGCCTTCTGTTTTGATCACTATCCCATTATACAAATCTGAGCCCAATGACAGAGTATGATTCTTTTATTTTGGTGAGGACACTTCTCTTTTTATTCACATCATTGAAACTCAAGTTTCAACAGAACTTACAAGCCATAACTCAAACTGAAATTTGTAGACTGCCTTTGAAGATGCCCTTCACTCTGGCTGTGACCATGTGTGCTCTCCCAGTCATTCTCAAAGCCACCGTCTTCACCAAGGGTGGAAACCCTACCATGCAACTCTGTCCGCTTGGGCCCTTCTATCTCACTGTTGCCTTTGTCTCAGTGCCCACACCAGTCTTTACGGCTCGTTCCCCCACAAACTTTGACATATAGAGCAGCATACCATTGGGGTGTTAGTTGGCCCCTTGCATTCCTTTCCTCAGAATCGTCCAGAAGCCCCACCTATTCCAAGAAACTGTTACTGACTCCCACTCTCCTCATTTAAGAGTTCCCACACTTCTTCCAGAGGTTTCTGACTGTAAGTGCCCTTAGGCATGGAGCTTTGTTCTTTGTTTGAAACAATCTTGTGTATTATGAGTGTTGGGTCTTAATTTTTTTTCTATAAAAATATAAATTCCAGAAAATGTAAAAACAAATGAACTACAAAAGTGGTTATTTATGTTGTTAGAGCGCTAAAGAGAAATACAGTGACGCACATTTGAGCTTTCAAAGGGACAGCTGAAAAAAGGCACAAATATGGTAAAAGCATGAATTTAAAAACCATTAAGGTAAGGAGCCAAATGTGCAGGTTTATTGCTGTAATCCTAGTTCTTGGGATGTTAAGACAAGACTGTCATGACTTTGAGGTCACTCTGGACCACACGATGAGTTCTAGGCAGCTTGGGTTATATAGTTAAGATTCTTTCAAATAAAAAAGCCCACAAAAATGATAAAGATGAGCTGGGTTGTGACGGCACATGCCTTTAATTCCAGAACTCAAGAGGCAGAGGCAGGTGGATCTCTGTGAGTTTGAGTCCAGCCTGATCTACAAAGTGAGTTCCAGGATAGCCAGGGTTGTTATACTGAGAAGCATGCATAATTACTTCTACATAAAATTATCTTTGTAATAATACTTTTTGTCACAGTACATATATTATTTTAATCACTTAATTCCTCCTATGTAGCAAGTTTTAAATGTAGTTTTCTTTCTTAAAAACAATGCATATTATTATGAACTATTCAAAAGTTTCACAAAATATTATTTTTAATACTGTTAGATGTAAAAGCTACATCT
Source organism: Ondatra zibethicus (assembly GCA_004026605.1). NCBI lineage: Eukaryota > Metazoa > Chordata > Mammalia > Rodentia > Cricetidae > Ondatra > Ondatra zibethicus. The sequence continues at coordinate 81,629 of PVIU01006756.1, forward strand.
CTTTCCCTTATATTGGGCTTTTATAAACAAAATATCATGTTTGGGTGTTTAAGTGTTTGAATGAAAAACCCTCTCTTCTAGGTAATCACAATAATGGGATTGTGGCTTCCCACATTTCAGATCATCTAGAAAAATGCTACCAGATTTTCCAATGTCCTGTTTTTGAGTTTTAGTCCAGTTTTATAAGACCTACTAATAATTTCATAAAAAGATGATTCCCAAATCAGTGTTTTGGTGCCAAAAAAAAACCCAACCCAAATGCACATAGGTATAGAGCTGGGGACAAGAAAATAAATAGTTATGTATTTGTTTAAGTCTTTGTAAGCAAAAGTGAGAAATTTCTCATTATAGTCAATTAAACTTGAAGCTAAATTATGGAGATAATTAGAGCTGATCAAAGAAACAAAAGCCAAGGCATAGGATTCAGTAAGATAACGTTCCTAGGAAACACAGATTGGTTTTGAATGTTGGTGCCCCTCATGTCTCCTATTATTACATAACTGAGAGAGCTCTTTGGGAGATAGGTTGGCAGGCTTTATTGCTTTTACAAGGTTAAAAAGGCTGAATTGCTATTCTTCTTGGAAATTGCATATCCCATAGAGAATAATTAAGACTAATAAGAAGATGGAAGCAGAACTATTAATCGAGTTAATGTTATATTCTTTTTTTTTAATCCCTTCTAGGATGTCTTATTTGAAAGGAAGGTAAGTGCCACATGCTTTATTACTATGGATTACTCTAAAAACTTGGATTAGCAAACACAAGTGATTCACATCAGGTGTGACTAAATGAAAACATGCAATTCTTTTTAAAGCTGGCTACTTCACTTTGAGGAAGCCACATGATTTTATTTTTATGCCTCTGTATTTCATCTGTAGGTTAGAAAATTTTAGACAAAAAAATATAGTGGGATTTGAGAGATTCTTTTAGAGATCAATGCTACTAACTGACAAAATTTCTCTTTATCTTGACATGATTCTTTCATTCTAAGCATGGATCAGTCACTAGCTGCTTTCTGGAGTCCTCTGGTTTGGAAGGTACTCCTGCTGTTGGCCAGTGTCAATCCAATGCTCAGTTCTAAGCATGGATCAGTCACTAGCTGCTTTCTGGAGTCCTCTGGTTTGGAAGGTACTCCTGCTGTTGGCCAGCGTCAATCCAATACTCAGTTCTAAGCATGGATCAGTCACTAGCTGCTTTCTGGAGTCCTCTGGTTTGGAAGGTCCTCCTGCTGTTGGTTTGGAAGGTCCTCCTGCTGTTGGTTTGGAAGGTCCTCCTGCTGTTGGTTTGGAAGGTCCTCCTGCTGTTGGTTTGGAAGGTCCTCCTGCTGTTGGTTTGGAAGGTCCTCCTGCTGTTGGCCAGCGCCAATCCAATGCTCAGTTCCTTGCTGTTTGCTGGCTGGACGTGAAGCTCATTCAGTTTTCTAATTTTGAAGAGAACTGAACCAGATGAGAGCAACCAATCAGAACATTGCAAAGGAAGCCGGCTAGTAGCCATCCGTCGGAAAGGACATAGTATAAAAGGACACGGTTAGAAGGAAAGGTGGCTCTGAGCATGCCAAGGACTCCTGAGCTAGGCTTTCTGCATCATGAAAAGCACAGGTGGCATGGCAGCATCCGCGGAACGGTCTTGAACTCTCGAAGAACACAGAGAAAATAATCACTTTGTCCTGTTTGAGCCTGTTAGGCAGCCATCAAAAGACTCATTCTGTTTTCAGAGACATTAAAATAAAAACAATTGTGCAGCATGGAACTGACAAAATATGGTTTGAATCATGTTTTCTTTTGCTGAGTAGGGAGAAAATAATATTTACATATGACTGAGCTGTGATATTTCCTACAGAAGGGAATGAGTAGAAATTCCAAAATTCCATAGAAAATGCTTATTTTTCTATTTTAACCAGCTCCTATAAGTAAATTGATAAAAAATTGGTTGAACATAGGTTTTATTTAGCTATGGCAAACTTAATAATACTTCAATAGCTGGCTCTTACCCATCCTGAGTTTTCCTCAAATAATTTAATAGAGAGAGAAACTTTCTCGAAAGGAGTTTCAGTTAGTTATATACCGAGCGAGATTTGGCATGCTGGGACACACTGTATTTCACTGTGTATTAATACCGCATTTCTTGCTGATTCAGTGTGAACCCAAGATCTGTGGATGTGAGAAGGGCGACCCAGGCGACCCAGGACCTCCCGTGAGTAGATGTCTGTGCTGTTCTTGGGGCTGATGAAGACAATGATGAACCGAGAAAGGGCTGTGCAGTGTCGTTTCTTATTTGATAATTAGATCCAGAACTTCTCGATGATGAGACAATAACATAGAAAGAGCTGATAGAAGATATTGGTGGTTTAGGTGATTCTCTATTTCACCAGGGATGCAGCCATGGCCATGTAGCCTCATGGAGAAGAAGCCAGTAGGATGCTTGGAGAATTAGGTAAATTCTGTAAAATTAAAGCAACCACTTAGCAAATGAGGCACAGTGGTAGGATTTACCGCAATTACTTACCACTGACCAATAGTGTCAGAAAGCATCCACACTGCTTGTTCACTTACCTATGCGATTTGAAATATTGTCCTAAGAATTTGGAAGTTCAAAGAATAGGCTTCACAAAGCAAATGGATGGCATTTTTGAACTAGAGCTTGTATCTGAAGGTGGCAGCAAAAACACCTGCGTGTAGGTGAATGTGACATGTTTTACCCTGAGTCTTGGGTTCAGACTTTACAGTTTTTTCAAATAACTCTATTAATCAAAGCATTGAAGTGGGGGGAATTTATTTCTCATAAAATACGAAGTTAGAGTTATCACATGATAATATGCCAAGCAACAGAGGCCAACTTAACTCAAGCGAAGGTTTAACTTTCCTTTTCTCTAAAGCTGTTGTTTAACTTATTACATTAAGAGCTTGCTGTGAACAATGGGCAAGAAAACTCATTATCAGGAGCTAATTGACAAGTCCTGCCACTCAGTACTATCACAGTTTATAGGACTGAATCATCCATTTCATGTTTATTTAGTGCCCTCAAAACCAGTTCTCAGGAAAGGAAGCTTTTTGCTGGTGTTTGGGACAGAATGGAAGAGTTCCCTATTCTTATATCCAAAGCTGGTCCCCCAGGTCTGAACCTCTTTGATCACAGAAAAGCAAGCTGACTTGGTAATGATCCACAGTAGCTCAGGACAGAAACAACCCATTTCACATCTATTCATTAAGTCTTAAAAACCTTTGTATCAGTTTAATTTTGTTTGGAAAAATGGATGAGAAGTGACTGAGGAAGAATTCAGTTTGGAAGACAGACATTATCCTCTTTAGAACATATGAAAGTTTTGTAGTTTTCCTGGTACAGCAAGGGGGGAACAGAGTTGAATATCAGTTTACCTGGTTAAGGCTGCAAAATTTTCAATGCAGCTGCTCAGAAATTGTTCAAGAGCATAGAAAACTGATAGAATGCTTAATAAAAACAAGTTTTTTTTTCCCATTTACTTTCAGGGTACACATGGAAACCCTGGTATCAAAGGTGAACGAGGACCAAAAGGAAATCCAGTAAATGAATAAACCATTTTCTATGAAGCTTATACATTGTGTGTATTTATTTAGACAATGTCTTCATAGGTTTTCTTTGTTATTTTGTTTTGTTCTGTTTCTGCCAACTTGACCCAACCTAGAGTTATTTGAGAAGTGAATCATCAATTGAAAAAAAATGCCCCCATCAGATTGCCTATAGGCAATTCTGTACTGCATCTTCTTGATTAATAATTGATGTGGGTCAGTCCCATGGCAGGTGCCACCCCTGGGCACATGGTCCTGAGTTATATAAGAAAGTAGTCTGAGCAAGCTGCCAGGAGCAAGTCAGTAAACAGGTTTTCTCTGTTTTGATTCCTGCCTCCAAGTTCCTGTCTTGAGTTCCTGCCCTGACTTCCTTCAGTGGCAGAATGTGACCAGAAAGTTGTAAATGGAAACAAACTGTTTCCTCTATAAATTGCTTTTATAGTCATAATGTTAAGTCATAATGCTCTTATCACAGCAAAGAAACTATAACTAAAGTTAAATCACTCTTGATTAGCCAAGAACTCACTCTCAGATTCCTGAGTGCTGGCATTAGAGACATGAGCCACCACATTTTAAAAAATGAGCCAATTTCTGTAGTATATGAAATGCTGATAAGAAAATATCAAACTTCTATTAAGTAAAGAGACAAATGATGCAAACCACTTTAAAGAAAGGAAATAAGGTTAATAAAGGAGAAAATCGAGATTTTCATTGAGTAAATAAAAGAAATTTGGCCAAGCAAAGGGTCCTCTTTAAAAATAACTATTTATATATTTGGAAAGTTTGGATTCCACAGGATTTTTCTTTAAAAAGAAACAATTTTCTAGTTCATGCAGTCTTGCTTTTTGGTGTCTTGAATTTCAAGAAATGTTGTTTCTTTTCTTCTTTCTTTTTTCTTTTCTTTTTCTTTACAGCAATGGAAGCTTCAACTTTAAGTAATAATAATTACTGATATTATGTGTGAGGCCCTTGCTCTCTGTGCAAGAACTTGGCACACATATTGGGAAGAAATTAGGCAAATTAGAAGCATTAAAACACTCAAACTTTACTAAGAATATTATGTAAATTTCTAAGACTATTATGAAGCAGATAATACATATAACACTATTTGCATGAGAGTATTCTTGGCACTAGCCTGCTTGCCGAGGAGAGGGAATGTGAAGCATTCTTGGGGCTTGCTACAAAACCATCTCACATTCACTTATTCTATCTATCAGGTTCCACTGATGCCATCGCACCTTCTTTTGTTGTGTTCAGAACTAGGCTCTAAGGCAATATTCACTTTTCATTAGTTTGGTTTGTAGTTTTGTGCCCATACTTTATTTTCCTGAGTCTTGCTGAAATCAGGCATCTCTCTTGAGGAACATTTTAGAAAATAGTCAAAGCCCCTTGGAGAAAAGCCAGAGTGTCATGTTCCAGAAAAACACAAAGCTGTGTTTGAGAAAAATACCGTGTTGTAAACTGGAATGTGGTTGAAGTTGTGAAAATCTATCTGTGTTATGAGCTCTGAACATCTGGCTTTACTCCAAAAGGCCAAACCTTATTTGAAATGCCATTTTCCTCTTGGATTAAACGGTGAAAATGTCAATAGTTGAAGCTTAAGATTCTTCTCTAATTGGGTTAACCCATTATCTAGGAATAGCACAGTTTATTGATCAATCAATCACTTGCTGAGGAATTTTGACTGAGTTTGTTGTTTATTGCAGGGTGATGCTCAGAAAGGAGAAACTGGAGAAAGAGGTCCTGGGGTATGTGCAAAATTGGAATGTGTTCCTGACAAGTGATCCTGGGATTCTGTGACTGACTGGCTTGACCCTGCAGTGCAATTGTGAAATTGATTGCTACTTACCTGTGCTCTTGACAATCAGACAGATTTGATCTCAGAAGGAGACCTATGGGGGTAAAATGCTCTGATCCACAGGATGATGATGGGACCTATGACATTTCCCACTTCCCAGCTGAACTATTTAGGAAAGACTGAAGTGACAAAGGCACTTTGCCTTACTTCTTGTGGGTATTTTTTCTTAAATGATAAAAATTAAGCTAAAATTTGCAAAAGGGTAAGAATTATATTTATTATATTTTCCAAACTATGCTTTTGTCAGTTTGGTTCTGTTGACAAAAATAACTTTATCATTCTGCTTAGTTTTTTGAGATTGCTTGGGAAATAATTATGGTATGTTAATACATTTTTAATTTTGCATAATATTCTAGAGCATTGCAGTAAGGACAGCAAATAGCAACGCCTATAGTGACAAGCAGGGCTTGCATTGTGTTGCCCCTTTTTGCTTATCCCCTTGACTACAGTAAACAGTCAGTCACAGAATCAGAACCTGAGTTTTAAGAAACTGGTCTCTTAGAGTTTTTAATTAGCCCCAAGGAAGCCTCTGCCAGAAAGTTTGAACCCGTCGATAGGAGTTTGTTTAACTTCTGCTACCTGTTCAGGAAGTACTTCTTTGTTGTCTCTAGAACCCCAAAGCTAGGTTTTCTAGGTGATGGGACGCTCCTGAAACTTGAGGTGAGGTAAATAGCTCAGGAGCTGTGAAAGAATCTAATTATCTTAAACAAGAACTTGGAGTGGGGACAAAGAAGAGAGACAGAACTAAGACGATTATAAAAATTTGACCCTGTAAAATTTTTGTAAAAACATTTTTGACCCTATAACTTAAAGTATGATGGTACTTGAAATCATAAAATTTTTATTCCTAGATATGAGAAAATCAGAAACAAACCTGGCAGAGACCGGTAATACAACTTGTGATATTTTTAAATTGGAATATTTTAAAGCCAGTGATTAAGAGGCCCTGAAAGGGAAAAACAAACAAACAAATAAACTTCTGAAGAGGTGACCAACTGATAAAGTGGCCAGGAATTTCAGAAGAAAACAAGAATATACCATGAGCAAAGTAATACTCCTTTGTTTCTGCAGCGTTTTATTGGCTCATTCCAAAATGTATCCTTCCCTCTTTCAATATAAAGTATTAACAAAAATTTTAAGTGGTTGAGCATTGTAATGGGTAGAGAATATCCCAAGAATTCTGAAATGAGAAGCCAACATATTCTCGGCATGATGAATGTAGATGATTTCTGCAGGAAATACCAGATTAACTGACCAAAATGTGGTCTTTAATTTCAAGCACCATCTTAGAAATTGAACAATTTATGTCAGCAAATATTTCTACACTGAATTAAATTATGCTGTCACTCTATCTTTGGCCAACTCTACTTCCAGCTCCTATTACTAAGCACCCACTAATTTAGAAATAAGTCTTACTTATTTCCTCTCTGAAATTTCTATCTGGAAATGTTACACATGAGATGAAATAATTTTTTTGTTGGATGCATGTGTAACTGCAGTATTACCTCATTTATGCCCTTGGCTTCTCCAGTTTGCATTAACTATATCTTCCAATTCTATTTTCATCCTTGAAATATAGTTGTAGGATGATGGAAAGAACTTGCTGTTTCTTGGAGTTGGCAATTTCCCAGTCCATTTAATACCCAGAATTGTTTCTCTCAGAGGGCTTATGGGAATGACACAGTGGAAAGGGTTCCTCAGGATTCCCACGAGTGACTCAGAAGACAGTCGAGGTGCTGGCATCTCGCTTAGCGTGAGATAAAAACCAATAACTCAAAGGTCACTGACTCATTAGGGCTGATAGAGGAACCATTCATTTCCCTGATGTTATACATTCTAGACTGAATGTGAAGGGAGGACCATGAAGGACACAGACATTTACAAGTATTCTAAAGGGCATCATCTCAGTTCATTTCAAACCCAGCCTCCCTAACAGACCCTGAGATTCAGTGGCAATAGTTTAATAGTTTTAAAGTCTGTATAACCGGTTGGAAGCACTGTTGTTTGTTGGTTATCATGCTCATAGTGACTTGCAGTGTGCATTCTCTCGTTTGGTTTGGGGCCAAAGGGTAAGGAGCTGGATTTGAAAAACAGGAAGCTGGAACTGGGAATAGAATGTAATAGGTAAGCACAGGTTCGTTCTCCTTAGTAACCAACCGCACATCCCCCAGGTGACGGACATATAAAGTAGCCTGAGCTTCTGTGGTCTTACTTCCAAGACTGGTTGATGAAAAATACCTAGTGCTTCCTCTAATACTGTTTTATAATACCTTACCTTAGCCTTTCATTTATCTTTTAACCTAGGGGATTCCTGGCTACAAGGGTGATAAGGTAAGTTGGTAACATCTAGTTGACCAGAATTTTAGAAATAAGAACGCACACATAGTATGCTTATGTACTGCTATTGCCTTTCTTCATTTCCAAGTATACGCTTAAGTCAGTTAGTGTAGACTAATAATGAATGTAAGATGTGGGTATGTGTTGGAGAGGGTGGAGGTGCCCCTAAAAGTCCAGTGTCCCTCTAGCTCTGCAAACATGAATTTTACTTTAGAGAACCCGACTTGACAAAAAGAAAAGCAACGTAGGTTTTCAGATAAGAATATTTCTCCATGCAGACAAATGCAGCATTTAGAGTAAGTAACTGTGTTGTTGCTTCTGTTCCATGAGAACGCAGATTCTGACCACCTCATAAGGGAAGGAGAGGGTTGGCTGTGCGTAAGCAATAAGAACTATTGATCTCAATTAGCTAAGAGCTTAGAGGGAATAATCTTAACACGTAAATAAAAGGGATAAATTAACAGAAAATTTTATGATTATTTGCAAATTACAAACTAGGAAATTACAGTGCTTCAAAAGAAACTAAAAGGTTGCACTGGGTGTAGTGGGCTTGGAGAGTGCTCAGTGGTTCATCTATCTCAGAGTTCCGAACGAACAGCTTTTCTGGTTGAAGTCAGAACATGTTCCATTTATCCATTCTATCCCACAGACCTGAGCAGTGAGGTTGCAATTTTAGTGGGTTCAATTCTAGGTATCCTTGGCCTCCTCATTTCCCAAGAAGTCACCGATTAACAGTTTGTGAATCTTATGTCATCATTCTATTTGGTAGACAAAAGCCCAGGAATTTTGTAGAAGGAGGGCCCACTTGTTTGTCCCGGCCACCGGGCTAGCATAGTCCCAAAATAACCACACAGAAACTGTATTAATTAAATCACTGCTTGGCCCATTAGCTCTAACTTCTTATTGGCAAATTCTTACATCTTAGTTTAACCCATTTCTATTAATCTGTGTATCAACACGTGGCAGTGGCTTATCGGCTGAGTTTTGGCAGCGTATATTACTCTAGTGGTGGATCCGTGGTGTCTCCCTGACACTGCTTTCTTCCTCTCAGAATTCAGTTCCATCTTCCTCGCCTAAGTTCTGTCCTATCAACAGGCCAGGGTAGTTTTTTTATTCATTAGCCAATGAAAGCTGCACATGGACAGAAGGACCTGCCACACCAGAATTTCTGCAAATTGGCTGAAGCCTACTAAGTCTTACATCAACCTCGTTCCCATATCAGCTACTCCTTGGGTCTGAGAGGGAGCCAAAGTGTGGCTGCCTATAGCAAGAGTGGGAATCGTACAGGAAGCGCTTCCATGTCCATTGAACTTCAAGGCTTACAGCTTCTCTTCTTGTGGAAAGAACAGGCTATAGGAAGTTTAGGGCTTTGGGTTTGGGGTCAGACTGCATAGATATTTAAGCTATCTATTTGTCATTCTTTGTTTGATTTTTCCAAACCAGACCCTCATCTATCCCAGGCTGGCCTCCAACTTGCTAAGTAGTGGAAGATGACCTTGAACTTCTGTTCCTCCTTCCTCTACTTCCTATCCCGGGAAACAAGTACGTTCTGACACTTCCAGTTCATCTGGTGCAAGGGATGGGACCCAGAACTCCAAGTATACTGGGCAAGCACTCTACCAAATGAGCTGCATCCCAGCCCTATTTATTTATTTATTTATTTATTTATTTATTTATTTATTTATTTATTTATTTATCTTCAATGTAGAAGGACCATAATTTTATTTGAAAATACACATATGTAGATTTCAGAACATAAATAAATATGTTACTTGTGATTTTTACCAAATTAAGTTCCTTTTTTGAAATGTTGTAAATTGAACCAAGGGACTCGTATATATGAGGAGGTATACTACCTCATATCCATATCCATACACAGCTCATCTGACTGGATGGATTTATTCATCCATCCAAAAGCACTTTTCTTTCTTTGATTGTTTTCATTGAGCTATATATTTTTCTCCATTCACCTCCCTTTCTCTCTTCTCCCCTTCTACCCTCTCCCATGATCCCTATGCTCCCAATTTACTCAGGAGATCTTGTCTTTTTCTACTTCTCATGTAGTTTAGATCCATGCATGTCTCTCTTAGGGTACTCATTATTGTCCAGGTTTTCTGGGATTGTGAATTGTAGGCTTGTTTTCTTTGCTTTATGTCTAAAAGCCACTTATGAGTGAGTACATATGATATTTGTCTTTTTTGGTCTGGGTTATCTCACTAAATATGATGTTTTCTAGATCCATCCATTTGCCCACAAATTTCAAGATGTCATTATTTTTTTCCTCCCTGTAGTACTCCATTGTGTAAATGTACAACATTTTCCTTATCCATTCTGTGGTTGAGGGGCATTTAGGTTGTTTCCAGGTTCTGGCTATGACAAACAATGTTGCTATGAACATAGTTGAGCACAAGTCCTTGATCATTCTTTGGGTATATACCCAAAAGTGATATTACTGGGCCTTAAGGTAGGTTGTTTCCTAATTTTCTGAGAATTCACAATACTGATATCCAAAGGGGCTGTATTAGTTTGCACTCCCACCAGCAATGGAGGAATTTTCCATTTACCCCACATCCTCTCCATCATAAATTATCATCAGTGTTTTTGATCTTGGCCATTCCTACAGGTGTAAGATGGAATCTTAGAGTTGTTTTGATTTGCATTTCTCTGATGGCTAAGGATGTTGAACATTTCCTTACATGTCATTCAGCCATTTTAGATTCCTCTGTTGAGAGTTCTTTGTTCAGGTCTTTACCCCATTTTTTTATTGTATTATTTGTTCTTTTGATGATCAACTTCTTGAGTTCTTTGTTTATTTTGAAGATCAGACCTCTGTCTATGTGGGGTTGGTAAAGATCTTTTCCCACTTTGTAGGCTGCTGTTTTGTCTTGTTGACTATGTCCTTGGCTTTACAGAAGCTTTTCGGTTTCAGGAGGTCCCATTTATTAATTGTTTCTCTCAGTGTCTGTGCTACTGGAGTTATATTTAGGAAGTGGTCTCCTCTGCCAATGCATTCAAGTGTACTTCCCACTTTCTCTTCTGTGAGGTTCAGTGTGGTTGGCTTGATGTTGAGGTCTTTGATCCATCTGGACTTGAGTTTTGTGCATGGCGATAGATATGGATCTATTTTCATTCTTCTACATGTTGATAACCAGTTATGTCAGTACCATTTGTTGAATATGCTTTCTTTTTTCCATTTTGTATTTTTTGCTTCTTTGTCAAAAATCAAGGGTTCGTAGGTGAGTGGATTGATATCTGGGTCTTCAATTTGGTTTCATTGGTCCTCCTGTCTGTTTTTATGCCAATACAAGGCTGTTTTCAGTACTGTAGCTCTGTAGTAGTATTTGAAGTCAGGCATTGTGATGCCTCCAGAAGTTCCTTTATTGTAGAATATTGTTTGGCTATCCTGGGTTTTTTTGCTTTTCCACATGAAGTTGAGTATTGTTCTTTTGATGTCTGTGAAGACTTTTGCTAGGATTTTGCTTGGCATTGCATTGAATCTGTAGATTGCTTTGGGTAAGATTCTACCTACCCAAGAGCAAGGGAGATCTATTTTCTGGTGTCTTCTTCAGTTTCTTTCTTCAAAGATTTAAAGTTCTTGTCATACAAGTCTTTCACTTGTTTGGTTAGAGTTACTCCAATATATTTTATGCTATTTGTGGCCATTCTGAAGGGTGATATTTCTCTGTTTTCTTTCTAAGCCCATTTATCATCTGTGTAAAGGTTGGATACTGATTTTTTTTTAGTTGACCTTTTATCCTGCTACATTACTCAAGGTGTTTAAGAGTTGTAGAAATTTCTTGGTAGAATTTTTGGGGTTGCTTATGTAAACTATCATCTCATCAGCAAATAGTGAGAGTTTGACATCTTTTCTGATTTGTATCCCCTTGATCTCCTTTTGTTGTCTTATTGCTCTAGCTAGGGCCTCAACTACTATATTGAACAGATATGGAGATAGTGGACAACCTTGTCTTGTTCCTGATTTCAGTGGGATCACTTTGAGTTTCTCTCCATTTAATTTGATGTTGGCTGTTGGCTTGATGTATATATAGCCTTTATTATGTTTAGATATATTCCTTGTACCCTTGCTCTCTCCAAAACCTTTATCATGAAGGGATGTTGTATTTTGTTGAAGGCATTTTCAACACCTAATGGGATGATCATATGTTTTCTTTTTCAGTTTGTTTATATGTCAATGTTGATTACATTGACAGATTTTCATATGTTGAACCATCCCTGCATCTCTGGGATGAAACCAACTTGATCATGTTGATGATTTTTCTGATGTGATCTTGTATTTGGTTTGCCAGTATTTTAATGAATATTTTTGCATCAATATTCATGAGTGAGATTGGTCTGTAATTCTCTTTCTTAGTAATGCCTTTATGTAATTTGGGTATCAGGGTAATTATAGCCTCATAAAGAGTTTGGCAATGTTCCCTCTGTTTCTATTGTGTGGAATAATTTGAGGAGTATAGGTATTAGTTCTTCTCTGAAAGTCTTATAGAATTCTGAGCTGAAACCATCTGGTCCTGGGCTTTTTTTTTTTTGGTTGGGTGACTTTTGATGACTGTTTCTATTTCTTTAGCAGTTATAGGTCTATTTAATTTGTTTATCTGGTCTTGATTTAATTTTGGTAATTGATATTTATCCAGAAAGTTGTCCATTTCCTTTAAGTTTTCCAATTTTGAGGACTACAGGTTTTCTAAATCTGACCTAATGATTCTCTGTATTTCCTCCATGTCTATTTTTATGGCCCCCTTTTCATTTCTGATTTTGTTAATTTGGATATTCTCTCCCTGCCTTTGGTTAGTTTGGAGAAAGGTTTCTCTATTTTGTTGCTTTTCTTGGAGAACAAACTCTGTCTCATTGATTATTTTTATTGTTTTCTTTGTTTCTATTTTGTTGATTTTAGCTCTCAATTTGATTATTTCCTGCCATTTAATCCTCCTGCGTGTGTTTGCTTCTTTTTGTACCAGAGTTTTCAGGTGTTCTGTTAATTCACTAGCGTGGGATTGTTCTAGCTTCTTCATGTAGGCATTTAGTGCTATGAACTTTCCTCTTAACACTGCTTTCATTGTGTCCCATAAATTTGAGTATGTTGTGTGCTCATTTTCAATGAATTTTAGGAAGTCTTTATTTTTTGCCTTTATTTCTTCCTTGACCCATTGATGATTCAGGTGAGCATTGTTTAATTTCCATGTATTTTGTGTTAAGTTTTTGTTAGATTTAATGTTTTCTTTTATTGATGAGTCTAGTTCCTCTATTGTATCTTCAGCGCTTGAGATTTTCTTATTCTGCTGTTCATGCTTGCATTTGTGGTTCCTGATCACTTTCTCATAATTTCCATTTCTATAATTCCCTTGGTTTGTGTTTTCTTTATTGTCTCTATTTTGGTTTTCAATTCTTGAATAGTTTCTTTCATCTGCTTGATTCCTTTTACTTTTACTTTTTTTTTTCTAACAGATTGCTGATGTATTCCAGTTCTTTATTGTCTTTTCCTCCATTTCTTTGAGGGAATTTTTTATTTCCCCTTTAATGGCCTCAAACATTCTCCTAAAGTTATTTTTCTTCTGCTCCATTTATATTTGGTTATTCATGTCTTGCTGCTGTAGAGCCACTAGTTTTTTTTTTGTTTTTTTTTGTTTTTTTTTTTTGGTGTTGTCTTACTCTTTGTGGTGTTGAGTGTGTTCTTACCTTGTCTACCCACATTTTCCTCTGATTGGTGTAGTTGGGGCTGTCTGTGTCTTTGGTGATCAATCTTCCAGGTGCCATTAGATCCAAGGCTCAGATGGTTGCTCCTCATGGTACAGTCAGGGCCATGGTTCCAGTCACCCTGGAGGTCACTTAGTGTTCCTGAAGGTCACTCGGCACTCTAGGGGTTGGGATTGCTCTTCAATACAGGGGGTCATTCAGGCCTGCTCTGTCGAGGTTGCTTGCTTGTGGCTGCTCCCTCTGAGGTCACTGCCTTGGGCCTGCTCTGGCAGAGGTCTCTGGCTTGGGCCTGCTCTCTCAGCGGTGGCTTGTAGTTGCTCCTGTGGAGGTTGTTGCCCTCAGGCCTGCTCCAGTAGAGGTCACTGGCTCAAACTGCTCCTGTGGAGAACCCTTGGGCCTACTCCATCTGAGGTTGCTGGCTCAGGCCTATTCCCACAGATGTCCCTGGCTTGGACCTGCTCCCTGGAGGTCCCTGACTGTGCCCTTTCCCGCAGAGGTCTCTGGCTTGGGCCCTTTTTATTTTTTCACAAATACGTTTTCAAGTAGGGAGCCAGAACATTAGTTTGAGAGTTGGATTTATAATGCTCAACTATCTCTAAGCATGACACAGGCCATAAAAATAGTAGGGAAGAATCTATCCATATGCCTATGAGTATAGCTAGAGCATTGGTATGCCAAAAAGAGGAAGGGTTAAAATATCCCGTATTTTCTAACTCAGTATCTTGAAAACCATGAACAGCTCAAGATACCAGAGCATTTATTTCTTCTTCTACATGGAATGGAATTAATATAGACCTGGCTGATGTACATAATTATTTAATAGTCAGATGGGATAATAGGTATGATAGCATATTGTAAGCTGTTTACTGGTACATAACTGTAAAGTGTTATTATAAAAAGGAAAGAGAAAGATATTAATAAAATTGATATTTGTGAAAATTTAAAAATCAATAAATATAAGGTTATATATGGTTGAGGAAAATCATGAATGAGTCTCCTCATCTTGATGTAAACAGTGTGTGTGTGTGTGCGTGTGTGTAGAATCATTCAAACTTCTGGGGAATTATAGACTTACTAGAAGAGTCCTTTCTCACAGAAAATACAAGCTGTCAGAGCAGAGTGGTTCAGGGCAGTTGACATTGAGACGAAGATTCAAGACTGAATCATGAGGGATAGCGTTAAGAACTTGAGGCTGAGCCACGGAAGATGTGCTCAAATCTCCCTGAAGCACGTGCTCACTAGAGTGATGTGATCATGATCATTCTACAGGCTTTCATAAGCCCACCTCCCCCCAAAAAAGAGAAAAAAAGGAAACTGTCTTTGCTGAGGCAAATAAAATGGAGACAATATTTTCATTGATAAAAATCTGTCCACAAAACAAACACTGTTCCTCAGGACTGTTGCTAAAAAAAATCTGTCTGAGGACAAACGGAATGTGAATTCTGGCCAAAAGAATTTTGAATGTATTTATGGTAGTTTTTTGTTTGATATTTTGGTCATTTTGTTCCCATCCAACATCAGGAAATTAATTGCATTCTAATTTAGACTTCAAGAGCGATTTTTCCACTTACATTCCGAAGTAAACGTTCGACTTGTTCTCAGTGAAAATTCAGTTTTTCCTGGGTCAGTTTGACTCACAGGCTCTGGTGAGAATAGATCACTTGTGAACAGAGCACAGCTGTCAGTGAGGGAGGCGCCTTCCGCCCCTCTGTCCAGATGCTAGCAGGAGCTGGGCAATGTCCTACGTAGAGGTTCCAGTGAATGGCAAGTAGCTTATGGCCCATGTCAGCGTGCCTTGCTGAGCTGCGGGTGATTAGTAACATGGACGTGGACATCTAACAGATTCAAGTTTGCACTCATGGCAATGTAATGTTTCTGAGTCTTGCATTCCCTTCAGATGACTGGGATATATATGTAAATACTGACATGGATATGTTGTGAATCATGGAAAGGCTCAGGCAGAAACTTTGTGCCCATACCTGGTGATTACAAGGCCATTTCCTTACAGCAGTGCTACTCAGTGTGTGTCACACAGCCTGACAGTCAGGTTAGTTGATATTAAGCAATAAGATAAACTTTGTACACCATATGAACTAATTGTATTTAGTTTAATACAGTATTCGGTATCACTAAGACACTGGGATTTAAGCTATTTATTTTCATAGTTTGACTTCTTCTAAAGAGGAGCAATGCTCTGAGTTGCATTCTAGTGCAGTTCCTGTGTCGTTGTGCTGCGGCACAGTGAGTAACATGTGCTAGAACAGCACATGGATAATAACAGAAGCAGAACGTGATGGAGGTCTCTTGACTAGTAAGACTCACAGCTAGCACGTGAATAAACCATTAACCTCTTCAGCTGAGTTTCCTTGCTTTAACAGTAAGAAGAGTTTCAAGGCTCAGAATAAAG
The DNA here is from genome assembly GCA_004026605.1 of Ondatra zibethicus. Classification (NCBI taxonomy): domain Eukaryota; kingdom Metazoa; phylum Chordata; class Mammalia; order Rodentia; family Cricetidae; genus Ondatra; species Ondatra zibethicus. The sequence goes on from PVIU01006756.1 coordinate 97,488, forward strand.
ATACACATGGAATCATTTTCAGGTGCTATAGAATCTTATTAACAGCAGATGTTAATATTTTGGAGAAACTTGAGTCCTTTCTGTCTAATCGGCTGGTGTTTTCAGTTCTAACGGCCAGAAGTTTGAAAAGTCTGAGAGAATGGGTTAGTATTCAGAGGTTCTCATTTCACTTGTACAACTGCAAAACTTGTGAAAAAAGTAAGTATTGATCTTAACATTTTCATTGTGAAAATTGTATGTTATACTTTAAATTTGTATGCATTGTATAATGGTCACATTGATCTCAAGACCTTATCTATCACCACACTTATCATTTCTTATAGTGACAATACTTGAAATTTTTTCTTTTAATAATCAAGAGTAAAATTGTTATTAGTTGTAGCCATATTACCCAATACATCTTTTGTATATGTCAGTAGATATACAATAGACCTTTTGAACTAATTGCTGACCTCCAACTGAAGCCTGTGTTCTCTGATCAGTCTCACTAAACCCCCATGTGTTGTCCTGACAACCACTGTTCTTCTCTCTGCTTCTATGAATTCATCTTTTTTAAAATTCCACATGTAAGTGCAATCATGGGAGTGTTTTCTTTGCCACTGGTTTATTTCATTTAATGTATGTCCTCCAGTGAATCTGTGTTGTCAAAAACAGGATTTTCTTTTTTCTTTTTGTTTTTTTTTTTTGAGACAGGGTTTCTCTGTAGCTTTTTTTTAAATTTACATTTCTATATTTATTTATTTTTTCATTCAAAAAAAATAAAATTTTTACATTTCTTCCCCTTCTCCCAGTCCCCTCTCACTACCCCCCACCCCTCCTCCCTCCCCCTTCTTCCTTAAAAGAGGGCATGGTGCCCTGCCCTGTTGGAAGTCCAAGACCCACCCCCCTCCTTCCCGGCCTAGGAAGGTGTGCATCCAAAAGACTAGATTCCCAAAAAGATAATACATGCAGAAGAGATAGGTCCTGGTGTCATTGTTCATGGCTTCTCGGTC
>PVIU01006757.1:0-28843 GCA_004026605.1 Ondatra zibethicus
TCTTTTGGCCATTCGAACATCCTCTGTTGAGAATTCTCTATTCAGATCCTTACCCCATTTTTTAATTGGGTAATTTAGAATTTTAATGTCTAGTTTCTTGAGTTCTTTGTATATTTTGGAGATCAGACCTTTGTCTGATGTGGGGTCAGTGAAGATCTTCTCCCATTCAGTAGGTTGCCTTTTTGTCTTAATGACTGTGTCCTTTGCTTTACAGAAGCTTCTCAGTTTCAGGAGGTCCCATTTATTCATTAGCAGACACCAGGCATTTGAAATAGAGCTTTAAGTGCCCAATCCTAGTAATGGTTGCTAAGAAGGAGAGGTCTGTCAGAGACCAAAATAAGAATTTCTTTTAATTCTGACCTCCCACGAAACACTGCAGATTGAAATACTTTTCAGTCTCCATTATAATGGTTAAGATTAAAAAGCAAAATGTTACTGTTTATGGTTTTTAGTTTAAAGATTAAAGAGAGTATTACACCACAATCTAAGAGTCATCATTTTAGGAACGCAATGATGATGAACATAATATCTTGGGAAATGTTCAATTAGCCCAAAGTTTTCCTTGACAAGCAGAGTCAGTGTAGGAGCTGACCTGCCTCAAGGCTGATATGCTAACAGTTACACTTTTTTACTGCCCCTCCACACAGTCCTGCCCTTTATTTTCTTTTTTTAACTTTTTATTGTTTTTATTGAGTTATATATTTTTCTTTGCTCCCCTCCTTTTCTCTTCCCTTTTCATCTACCCTCTCCCATGATCTTCTAAGATTCCCAAAGAAGCAAACCATCAATGTCTATAATGGTCTCCAAGGCACACATCTGACATCTGGGACAATGATCCCCAGTGAGAGTCTTTCCATAAAGCATTTTGAGCATAAATTTTATTTATTTATTTATTCATTTATTTATTGCTTTTGCAGCACTAAAAATGGAACTCTGAGTGTTAGCACGTGCCAGGTGAGTACATTACTGATGACATGAATCTCTAGTCTTGCTATAAGTATCCCAAGCTGGTTCCAAACTCATAAACCTTCCACCTCTCAATACTTCAGGTATATACCCAATATCTAGATGGTTTCCAAATATTTAACCTCAACGACATTTTCTCTTTTAATTATGTGAATAATAAGCAAGAAAATTAGATGCTCATCTAACTCCCAAGGAGGAAAAATTCAGACTGTGATTGAAGAATGGAAGAAAATACCACATGTCTTATGCAGGCTTGTGTAAGAGAAACCTTGAAATCTACATATCTGGAAGGTTCTTCAACAAAATTGCAGAATCCTAAAAGTTATATCCGCCTAGCAGTGTGATGAGAGCTGCACCTGGAGGGAGCGTCTTCTCCTTCAGACCCACAGAGGAAACTATTAGTCAGTCTTTCCTGGAAGTAACATTCCAGTGACCCTTTGAAGTGGCAAGCACTCACAGGATTGGATCATTCCACTGGCTAATGAGTAAGGCAGATGTCTTTCATCTTGAAATCTGGCAGACATACTTATCAGTCAGATTCTCAAAATCATTTCCTCTCCATACAGAAATGTAGCAATTTCTTCTCTCTTTTAAAAATGCTGTGCTTTGTTCAATTTATTTATTTATCTTTTGTGAGAGATGTATCACCATGGGGTCATTTTGTCTGTGGCATAATGTCAGAGAACCAACCTCAGAGAAGGATGCCTACTTATCCATTTTTAATGCTTTCACAGGAGCCTTAAGCAGTTTGCATACAAGTTCACGCTCACCATAACTTCTGCAAATTTGGGAGCCTAGTCCTTAATGAAATTTGAGAAACAAGAAAATGAATAGAATTCTAGCTAGTAAGTTCTGATTATTTGTTACTTTTTTTCTTTGTTATGATTAAGCATATAAACAACAGAAGAGTGCATTAAATATACAAAATCTTACTTCATTTTGTAATTAGTAGGACTCTATAGGACTCAGTTATGGCATCCATAAACTGTACCACTATATGTATGATTAATATCAATATTTCAAAATAATAAGATTAGTACACACATATATATATTTTAACAATATGTGTCAGACATTTTTACACATATATGTAAACATGCATGTGTGTGTCAGACATTTTTCTTTTACCCTGGGCATCTCTGTCCCTCAGTAAACAGATGTCACCAATGTACACACCCCCAAGGCACAGGGTAGAATGTTCTTTTAAAATGACTCTTTAAGTACACAGGCTTTCTTCCTGTCTTTCTTAGCTCTGTGGGATTGAGGTAGAAGCAAAAGATTAATCTGAAGTCATCCCTTATCCAAGGTGTCTTATATATAAAAATAATATATGTTAACTACATAAACATTTATAATGACATCTTTATGAATGTGAATATAATGTACTTTGTTCACATTTACCTTCCCATTACCCTCATGTGCCCCCTCCATATAATATGTAAAAAACATGTGTTGTATGCATTTCCTAGTCTGGCATATTTTATGCAACATGATGATTTCTATTTCCACCCATTGTCTGCAGACAACATAATTCTGCTTTTCCTTAAATACATCACTGTTGAATATATACCATGTTTCCTTTATTCATTCATTTGTTGATGGACACTAGAGCTGAATGCATACTTTGGCTACTGTGAACAGCAAACATGAGTGTTCAAGTATGACCATTGAATGCTCACCTACTAGATTTCTCTAGGTGTATGCCCAGGAGTGGTATAGCTGTGCCATAAAGTACTTGCATGGTTAATTTTCTTCAAATGTCGCTTATTTATTGTACATATATTTGTGGATATTTTTACCTGCATGAATTTCTGTGCACCATGTGCATGCTTGGTGGCCATGTGAACCAGCAGAGGGCATCAGATTTCCTGGAATAGAGAGGGTTGTGAGTGATCATGTGGGGGTTAGGAATCTAGTTTGGGTTCTCTGGAGGAACAGTTAGTGCTGTTAACTGCTGGGCTATCTTTGCAGTCCATGTTCAGTATATTTGAGGAAGTTCTGTAGAATATGCTTAATACTTTGGCCGTTTCTTTCTGATTGAGGAATGTAGAGAGGTTTTCATCTTCTAGGACCATCCTTAATACATTTATTATTGTTGTGTGCTAAAATTTTCATTGTAGAAGTCTTTGGATTTCTTGATTTGATTTAATTCAAAGATTAATTTCCTCAGAGTTTTCTGTATTGTTCTCCTAAACTCTTGCTTAGTATGTTCAGTACACACATATAGAAAAACTAGTCTTTTCATGTATTGATCTTATGTTGTGCTCACTACCTGAAACAATTTATCATATCAAAGAGTTTGCCAGTGCATTCTTTAGGTTCTTTTTTTAAATTTTATTTATTTTTCCTGAAAATAGATTCTTCTCTCATGCAATACACCCTGTCCCTCCACTCTTTCTAGACCTTCCAGCCTCTTCTCCACCGGACCCACTCCCCTTCCATTTCCCTTCAGAAAAGGGCAGGCTTCCAAGAGACAACATGCAAACATAACAAAGCAAGGCAAAATAAGACAAGGCAAAAGCCGTCTTATTGAAGCTGGACAAGACCACCCAACAGAAAGAAAAAAGTCCCAAGAATGGGCAAACAAGTGTTTTTGTTGGTTCTTAATTATCTTTTTTTTATTTTATTTACTCTTTTCCCATAAAAATAAATTCTAACCTTAGCTTGCTCTTCTTCTACTCCTCTAGGCCCCTCATCTTCACCCACCTTCCCTCTCCCTCAGATCCACTGTACTTCCATTTATCTTCAGAAAAGAGTAGGCTTTCCAGTGATAGAAACCAATAGGTTCTTGATCATAATTATTGTAGTGATGGCTCAGAGGTTAAGAGCACTGCCTGCTCTTCCAGAGGTCCTGAGTTCAATTCCCAGCAACCACATGGTGGCTCACAACCATCTGTAAGAAGATCTGGTGCCCTCTTGAGGAAGAGACCTAGTCAGTTGTTCTCATCAACATAGACCATGAAACCCAATATGGACAAATTCAACAGAACCACTATATACAGGCTGCCTATGCATGCTTCAGCATTGCTAGAGCATGAATTTTATTTTTTTCATTATTTACAACAAGGAATACTTCTACATCTTCTTTTCTGTAGCTCTTTTGTTTTGATTCATGTCCTATTCCTATATATAAGACTGTGAGTGTTGTATTGATTGACAGAAGTGAGAGTGGAACTCTTTCTCCCTTCCTAACTTTAGAGAAGATGCTTTCAGAATTTTTCCAGTAGGTATAATGTTGGCAACAAATTTCAATATGTTTAAGTAACGTTCCTTCTGTTCCTAGTTTCTAGAAACTTTCTGTCCTTAGGGTGTACTAAATTTTGTCAAAGGCTTTTTACTGTTTCTCTTAGAATATGCATGTGATCTCTTTTCTTGATGCATCTATGCATTGTGTTACACACTGTGGTGTCTCCTTTCATCTTTTGAAGGACACAAACTTAATCGTGGCACATAATATTTTGATGTATTTGTGAACTTGTTTTGCAAGTATACTTGCAGCATTTTTCAGTCTATGTTGATCAAGGATATCAGTTTATAGCTTTTTTTATGTTGCATCCTCCTCTGAGTTTGGCCTCAGGATAACACTGGCTAAACAAAATGAGTTTGGCAGTGTTCCCTCCTCCATCTTTATTACTGATGCTCTTTTACTTTTTTCTTAGAATACAGTAGCTCACATATAAGTCTGACTCTTCTTTGACAGAGTCTTAAGCAGCCTAGTCTACTATCTTTCCTGGAAGCCTCTGTCAGGCATCACACACTTTTGTTGGAATAATTGGTCTCTCTTCCCACTCTCTTCTGTGCAATAGGGGTCAGACATTTGATGATCATAACTTTTACAGTCATGTTTTTACTTCTTCCTGTGTTTGCTGGTGGCAGTCTTGTCAAGTGGGATGAGGCAGTGAAATCTAAAGGATCAGATAGGTTTTGTGACTATCTGGAAGACTGTTATTGCCTGGTCGACCTTCAGAGATTTTCTTACCATTCTTTACTAGTAGATTAGCAAATTATATACAAAACACATCACAAGTTAGGAATGTATGTACTAAGTAACATGCAGTAATTTTCCCTGGATTATGAAAGTATCTATTTTTGCTGAAGACTATATAAAGTCAGAAAGCTTGCAAACTAAAAACCTCTGAAAATGTTTTCCTTTATAACAATAACAGAAAAAAATTGCAAAACTTTGCCAGAATGAACTTTTTTTTAGAACATTGGCAATTAACCAAAGCATCATTCTGGAGTGGCTTTGTTCAATTAAAAAAAAAATGGTCGAATCTTGGTCAGAACATTGAATTTGTTCTATTTCCATCCTTCTCTCTCCAGCTGCATAGTAGCCTGAAGTGAATGCCCATCAACTATCAGGAAATATCAGCCAGCACACAAGAGGGAGCAAAAAGTCACTGGACACTTTCTAAAACCTCATTCTCAAAACTCACCTTCTTTTTTTTTAACCTATCTACTGAATCTCTGAAACAGCCAGTGGAAAGGTTGGTTTTTATTTGGTAAAATCCAAAACTCATCAGTCAAATAAAGTAAAACAAATCAAAATAAAATACTATATGCTTGTATATAATGTATATATAATATACATGATACACACACACACATTCAGGTTTGGTTTCTAGCACCCATCTGTTTGTTCCCAGCTATCTATAACTCTATTTCTAGAGAATCTGACATCCTTTTTTAATTTCTGAGGACACCAGGCACACACATAATGTACATACATATATGTAGACAAAACATGTACACATACTTTCTAAAAATCTTTTATAACTCCTTGAAAATTAGATTGTTTTGGTGAATGTAAAATATAAAATGTACTGATTTTATGCTATAAAAATAATATAATAAAATATACGTATACATATGCAATGTATAGCACACAACATGTGAACCATCTACATGTATATAAAATAACATGGTACTGAAATCCTGCAATTTGCATACATATGTATGAAATGTAAATACATTTAACAGACATATATCATATGTACAACTTTTTTTATCATATGCTGAAAGTAGAAAGCTGCCACATATATAGAATGGTAATTATTAGAGGCCAAAAAGAAAAGAGGAGAGGATTCCTAGATAAAGAGAGATGAGGCTTGATCAATGCATACAGTATACATGTGCAAAAACATACAGAAGCCCATATATATGTATATATATATATATATTAACATGCCTAGTCAATGCATGTTAATCAGTTTTCTCCCAAGAAAAGCATTGATAAAACCTTTCTGGGATTAAAGAGTAGCTAACTATAAGCAGAAAAAAAATGCAACTCAGACCCAATACAGGTCACACCAACCAGATGACCAGAGAGAGACAGATGTCAAGAACAAAACGCTGACCTCAACAAAAACAAACTCAGAAATTGGCAACTAGAAGTATAAAATCATCCCAAACCCAGATGCTTAGATACCGGCTTAAGGAGACAACAATAGCCAAAATAATGTGTCATCACCAGAGCCCAGCTTTCCTATTACAGTAAGCCCTGAATATTTGAAATAGGTGAAGCAGAAGAAAAGGACCTTACAACCAACATTATGAAAGGACTGCTCTGCTAGACAAACTTAAGAGAAAAATAGGGGAACTAACAGATGTCATGACTCAAATGGAATTAGCAGACATCTAAAAAACATGTTATCCAAATACAATAGAATGTGACTTCTCAGGAACTCAAGGAACCATCCCTAAAATTGACCCCATATTCAGTAACAAAGCAAACTTCAACAGATAAAAATAAATGGAGTAACCCCGTGCATCCTACCAGATCACCATAGCTTAAAGTTAGAATTCAACAACAACGCTAATTGCAGAAAATCTACAAGCTCATGGAAATTGAACAATACTCAACTGAATCACCCTTTGGTCAAGGAAGAAATTAAAGATTTTCTAGAATTCCATGAAAATGGATGCACAACATACCCAAACCTATGGGACACTATAAAAGCAGTGCTAAGAGGAAAGTTCATAGCACTAGGTGCCTACATAAAGAAAGTCAGGAAATATCACACTAGTGCCTTAAAAGCACACTTGAAAACTCTAGAACAAAAAGAAACAAAGTCACCCAAAAGGCACAGATGACAGGAAATAACCAAATTGAGAGCTGAAATCAATAAAATAGAAACAAAGAATCAAAGAAACAAAGAACTGGTTCTTTGAGGAAAATCAACAAACCTTTATCCAAACTAACAAAAAGACATAGAGAAAATATCCAAATTAACAAAATCAGAAATGAAAAGGGGGGCATAACAACAGACACTGAGGAAATCCAAAGAATCAGTAGATCGTACCTCGAAAATATGTGCTCCCCCAAATTGGAAAATCTAAAAGAAATGGGCAGTTTTCTGGACAGGTACCACATACCAAAATTAAATTAAGACAATATAAACTATTTAAATAGTCCTATAACCCCTAAGGAAATGAAGATGACATCAAAAGTCTTCCAACCAAAAAAAGCTGGAGTTTTTCAATGCAGAATTCTACCAGATCTTCAAAGAAGAGCTAAAACCCATACTCCTCAAATTGTTCCACACACTAGAAACAAAGGTTGCCAAAATCTTTTTACAAGGCTAGACTTACCCTAAGAGCCAAATCACACTAAGACTCATCTAAGAAAAAGAATTACAGACCAATCTCCCTCATGAACACTGATGCAAAAATACTCAATAAATTATTGGCAAACCAAATCCAAGAACACATCAAAACAATCATCCACCATGATCAAGTGGTCTTCATTCCAAAGATGCAGGGATGGTTCAACATAGGAAAAAAATCCATCAATGTAATTCACCATATGAATAAACTAAAAGAAAAAAACATATAATCATTTCATTAGATGCTGAAAAAGCCTTTGGCAAAATCCAACACCCCTTCATTATAAATGTCTTGGAGAGATCATGGATACAAAGAACGTATCTAAACACAATAAAAGCAATATACAGTAAGCCGACAGACAGCATCAAATTAAATGGAGAGAAACTCAAAGTGATTCCACTAAAATCAGGAACAAGACAAGGCTGTTCATTCTCTCCATATCTATTCAATATAGTACTCAAAGTTCTAGCTAGAGCAGTAAAACACCAAAAGGAGAACAAGGGATACAAATTGGAAAGGAAAATGTCAAACTTTCACTATTTGTTGATGATATGATAGTTTATATAAGTGAACCCCAAAAGTTCTACCAGGGAACTCATATAACTGATAAACAGCTTCAGTAATGTGGTAGGCTGCAAGATCAATTCAAAAACACATCAGTAGTTCTCCTATATACAAATGATAAAAGGGCTGAGAAAGAAATCAGAGAAACATCACCCTTTACAATAGTCATAAATAATATATACTATTTTGGGGTAACACTAGCTAAAGAAGTGAAAAACCCATGTGACAAAAACTTCAAGCCTTTAGAGAAAGAAATTGAAGAAGACATCAGAAAATGGAAAGATCTCCCATGCTCTTGAATGGATAGGATCTACATAGTAAAAATGGCAATCTTACCTAAAGCAATCTACAGATTCATTTCAATCCCCATCAAAATCCCAACACAATTCTTCACAGTCTTTGAAAGAACAATACTCAACTTTATATAAAAAGAAAAACAGGATAACCAAAACAATCCTGTACAATAAACGAACTTCTGGAAGAATCACCATCCCTGACTTCAAGTTCTACTATAGAGCTATAGTAATGAAAACAGCTAGGTATTAACGTATAAATAGACATGTGGGACAATGGAATCAAGTTGAAGACCCTGGTATTAATGCACATACCTATTAACACCTGAATTTTGACAAAGAAGCTAAAACTATACAAAAGAAAAAAGAAAGCATCTTCAACAAATGGTGTTGGCACAACTGGATGTCAACATGTGGAAGAATGCAAATAGACCCATATTTATCCCCATGCACAAATCTCATGTCCAAATGGATCAAAGTCCTCAACATAAATCCAGCCACACTGAACCTTATAGAAGAGCAAGCAGGAAATAGTCTTAAAAGTATGGGCACAGGAGACTGCTTCCTAAATATAACACCAGTAGCACAGACACTGAGAGCAACAATTAATAAATGGGACCTCCTGAAACTGAGAAGCTACCATTTTACTCTTATTATTTTATTGTATGCAATATATATTAAAACATTAGTGCTTTTATGGTATCCTACTAATATGTATAACTTTCTGTGTCCAATTAAATAAGTAAAAAGATGGCAAAATTAAAAAGCTATGTTTTGTATTTGTATGTAATATTCAGAATAGGAAAAGCAATGGTGATAGAATACATGTTAATAACTATTAAGGACTGACAGAAAATGTGTGTAGTTACTGCTGGTAGCTACCATGTATCTTACTAATGTCATGAAACTATACTAGAGACACACAATATTGATGAGTGTCAAATCTTACTGACATATAAACATCCATTTCTCCATAAATGAGAGGAATATTACAAGTATTAGCCAAATATGGAATATTTAAAAATTAAGGAAATATTTAACATTTATTAAATAGCATGTATGCAGAGAGATTTATGTATATAAAATGTCTATTAAATATATGCAATTTTATATAGTTCATTTTCTCTCCTATTTAGAACCTTCATTTTTACAAATCACTATACTCCTTTTATTTCTGCACCCTTTTAAGTTGAGAAGCAAAGACAAGATTATGAGAGGCATCATACAAAGGCAGTTAACATGGCAGCCAAACACCAGCTTTTCTCAACATAAGTAGAGCTAGCAATGAACATTCAAACAGGAACTACTTGCCCATGTTGCCTCTAAGACAGTTTCTCCATCATTCCCTACTTCCAAAGATAGCAATTCTTTTCTAATAAAGGCAAAGGCAGATTGACTGTATCTTTTCAGCCAAAGGAGCAGCACCTCATGGACCATAGGCAGGTGCCACTCTCCTATCCACACTGAACCTCCAAGATTTTATTCGTGCCCTTTATGGTCAATGCTGTGGGCACAGGTCTCATTGCTGATGACTCAAAGGTGATGGGAGTCATGGTGAATGAAAGCACATCTTACATTCAACCTCCTGTATCTGTGAGTTCTGTAATCTTAGAATCAACTAGCCATGTATTAAACATGTAACATGAGATATATTTGTACTGAGTAGGAAAAGGCCTGTTTTTCTTGTTCTCATCTCTTGAACAAAAGCATGCATGTACTTATATATCACCCTACATTGTACCTGGCATCACTGGTGATCTACAGGTCATTTAAAGTATGCAGGAGGAAGCACGGAGATTTTCCACAGACAGGAAAGTATCTACATGCTGAGGCTTGGGCATCTTCGGATTTTGGTGTTATTATGGAAGTCTGCAGTCAATCCTCCAGGAATATCAAAGGTTGACTAAGATAAGTATGTCTGTTCTTAAAAGTGTCCACGTCACTGAACTTAGGGTGTGTTCCCTTTTATCTGATGCTCTGCAGCTGATCTTCCTCTTGTGACTAGAGAACTCTCTTGTCTTCTTAAGTTGCTTATGGAAAATCTACACATCCTCTGTTATCACACAGGAATACCATCTGTAGTACTTAACATTTTTCGATACTATGAATATAAGTTAATTAGTTAAAAAACAGTTGTGATTTTGTGTTACAAGCAATCCTATTGACAGCCTGTTGTAATTTACATTTTGCTAGATATATCGATATAAATCGTCTTGATTCTTACAAAAACTTCATGTATCAGAAGGGGAAACTGAAGCTTCAAATAAAACCATTTGTGTGCTATGCAGCCTTCTGAAATTATCACTCACCATGTTTTAGCCATAAATAGTAAGATGCCACACACACATTAAGGACTAAGATATGAAGTTGAATAACACCTCCTGTGATGATCCTAGGTCAGGAACACTGGTGCCTCGGAGCATTTATAATGCCAAGTGACGGCCAGATGGGGCACAACAGCTTCAAGGTCCTAGAAGCTTGTGGTTGTCTGAAGAGATATTATTACAACACAAATAAGTTTCTCCTAGAAAATGGAAAATAAAATCGGTGACTAATTTGTCATCCAGGGGACATGGTGTGATTGCTCACATATGTGAAGACATCTGTGAAGATAATCATGAACAATTTCTAACGAGAATCAGTGGATATATTCAACATGCAAACTGAGGATGTGGCCACACAACATCTGACCCAAAACAGCAGGGATAAGGGTTCTGAATGGTGAGTGATAAGTGGGAGGGCCAAAAGTGAGAGAAATAAAGAAGATAAAAGCAATAGCTTGAACCAGGAGATCTTGCATAAGCTTATCTCAAACAAGCTAATTAAGAAGTACAGTACCTTAAAATTTATTAGCTGTGCTGGGGGTTGCAAGAGCAGCAGAGAGCTGAGTCTAAAAGAACACAGGATACCTCAGACACAGCTGCCTTAGGACAGATAACCACAGCCCAGGGGTGGTGTGGGAAGACCTTCTGTCTATGTGTTGCTTTTATTGGTTAATGAATAAGTCTGTTTCAGCCAGTGGCTTAGCAGAGTAAAGCTAGGTGGGTAAAACTAAACTGATTGCTGGGAGAAAGAAGGCAGAGTCAGTGAGAAGCCATGTAGCTCTGCAGGGAACAGAAGCCTCAGCTAGAGCCCACCGAAACTTTGCCGGCAGGCCACGACCTTGTCATGATGCACAGATTAATGCAGGTGAGTTAGTTTAGGATATAAGAGCAAGCTAGTAATATGCTTAAGTGATTGGCCAAACAGTATTGCAAATAATATGGTTTCTATGTGATTCTTTTGGGACTGAGCAGCCAGAAACGAACTAGCGGCATCCTCCTATGGCACAGGGGCAAGAGTTAGGTGCCTGACAGTCACAAACTCAATCCCTCTGAGGCTCTGGCTCCTGTCCTAGACCAGCCTTGCAAAGTTCACTCCTGGACAAGGACACTGAACTAAAGTTTCCTTTGTCTTTTCATTAGGACCTCTGAGAAAGCCTCGAGTTGGACGGACTGACCACAAACATCGTGACAAAATCGAGGGCTGTTACAATAACTAGAGATAGAAAGCAGTGAGATTTGCTCAGATGAAGTGCCAAACCTAACCGGGATTGCATTAACACTCAAAATGTGGTTAAATTGCCAAGTAATAAGCCTGTGAAGAATACCTGATTACCAGATCCTCACTGAAGCGACTGCAGCAACCAAATGCTAACAAGAAAGTTTAGCTCACAATCAGGACCAATACCAAAATGCTATTCGAAATACTCAGACGTTCGAAAAGTACCAAACAACAAATTTTGAAAACTTCACAAGCACATAATGGCAGGCCATCTAAAGTTTGCATGTTCTAAAGAGAAACATTTCTCAGGAGCACACAGTGGGAAACATTTCTCAGGAGCACACAATGGGAAACATTTCTCAGGAGCACACAGTGGGAAACATTTCTCAGGAGCACAGAGTTACAGAACTGCACTCTGAAGTAAAGGAGCTTTGCTCAAAAATAATTCAAAACTCATCAAATGCAAACAAAAATGATGGGTTTTTCTCTTTTATAACTTAAATGGCAAGCTGACTCATAGCTAAGACCAATAATTAACATTAATGAACTTTAAATTTGCTTAGATTTATTTTCCTTACATAATTTTTGTACAAAGGAAAATATTTCATTGGTTGGATACTTACCTGTCTAAAGAACCACTTTTCTACCTGGTATAAGACTCTGTATTTAATTCCCATCAGTGGAGGAAGGGAAAGGCAGAGGAAGAAGAAACCGGGAGGGAGGTTATAGGAAATCTGTATTCAGGCTTTGGGCAAATTTTCTAAGTATCATCCCAGAATGCAGCTTTTGAGAGAGACTTTCCACCCCTCTCTAATGCTTGCCCCCTTTCTGCTAGGAATGAGAGGGATTTTTCCTTTTTTTGAGTTCAAGAAAAAAATACATTTGAGGACAACAAACAAGTTATCGAAAATATCTTTAAGGATGATTATATGAATACTGATTTGGCTAACCAGGCACATGAAATTGCCATCCCAGAGAAAGGAAATAGATTTGTGGAGAAGTTCGTGAATTTGTCAGGGGCATACACAGTTAGAAAAGCCTATTTATCAAGTGATAGAGGCAGAAAGGGGTTGGAAACAGAGGCTTGCCGCTTTTAGGAAAGATAAAGACATATACAAACTAAGATGTGCCAAATTAACACTTTATTTCCATTTATTTATATCTTTGGTTATTCTTATACTCCAAAACGCACCCACAGTAGAGTACAGAAGCGGATCTCCTCCATATATAACTTCCTGCAGAGTCTCTGAGGATTTCTAAGCTCACTGTGAAAAGTTTCTCTTCTTCTGAATTGAATATGACTTGACACAATGGAAGCCGACAGGTGCCACGAGGACACAGTGCTGTGAATTCACAGGGAGCTGGTCTCAGGAGGCACACTACCTCCATCTTGGAGGTTATGTAACAAACAGCATCTGTCCACAGGCTTTAACTTCGTGTTGAGTTCATAGAAAGAATTCTGAAGCATAAAATGACTTCACACACATTCCTAGTGTTAAATAGAAATTACAAATAAAACTAAAAATTTTCCTTGGGTCAAAATGTAATTTGCTTTATTTTATCAGGGCATGGGTTCATTGTGTCATTCCAGTTAGCCTTGAACTTGCCATTTTCCTGCCTCAGCCTCCCAAGAAGAATTAGAGTCATCAGAAGCATCACCTAGGATTTTTTTCTTAACAGTTTAATATATTATCCTTATAAAAATTATGAGATACTTAAAACTTGAACTGTGCTTGGAGTTAGAATAGTTTTAAGAGCTAAAGTTATAATTTGCATTATTTTTTATTTGTAAGCATTGTTTTGACACAAAGAGAAAGTTGAGCTGTCATGTAATAGTCATTCTATTCAGTGTTCTAAAACATATCTCCCTCAACCACCTCCATTGCATTTTACACCCTTTCTATATGAGTGTTTTGCTTACAGTCTATGTTGAAATCAAGCCAATCTATTTCTGATAGACGGGTGCTGCCAACTCAGCCCTCTGTCACTGTCATGGTATTTCTACCAACCGTCTTCTTAGCCAAGTGATTTATAAGTTCATATTATGGCCATTTGCAAACCCACAAACTTCAATAGTGGGACTTTCTACACCAAATCAAAGCAAAGAAGTACAAGCATCTGCCCGACTGGGCATGGAGTTTATAAATGCTATATAATCACAATACTGAAAGATAAAGATAGATGGTGCCCTGCAAGCCAAATGTTACGGTTCTGTTTGTCTTGAATTTGAATGCATATCTAGGAAAGTCAGAAATATATTTTGGAAGTAACTCCAAACAAACGAGTAAGTTTGGATACCAGCTCTATGACACTTTAAAGGCAATGTTACAGGCAAACTATTTGTACGTGTGAAATTAACAATCTCATCAGTAAGGCTGGAGAGATGGCTCACTGGTTAAGAGCTCTGGCTATACTTCAAGGGGAATCTGGGTCAATTCCGAGCACCCAAATGATACCTGACAATCATCTGGAAGTCCGGTTCTAGGGCACTGGAGGACTTCTGATGACCATACATATGATGCATACATACATGCAGGCAAAACACTCATACACACAAAATTTTAAAAACAAATAAATCTACAGAAAAAAATTTCATTTGTAAGTGGCTTGAAGAAGCATGTACTACAAGGGTGTGTAAAAACCAATTATCATAATGCATAGGAATGACACACACCCATTAGCTTGCCCTGGGAGACAGACTCTCCTCAGTTTCTCAGCAGTTTCGGGAAAGCAATATTTACTAGTTGGCAAATGTGCTGTGAGTGAGAAAGAAATTGGGTTAAGAGGTGTGGGGCCCACAGAAATAAGTCCTCTCCACCTTGACTGAAGGTCAGAGAGCTTAGAGGACCATTACAAATTAGCCCTTTCATCACTGTTTTGAAAGTGTGTCACCTTTTATATTCCTACTGAGAGATATGAGTCATCTTATGGAGACATATGTCATCATAAATGAAACCCTGCTGCACCCTTTAGAGAGTGAAGATGAAAAAGACATCCAAGATGCTTTCTCCTCAGGGTCAACCAGTTCTGTGGATATTATCCTTTACCATGGACCATTTGGAAATCATTCTCGACTATATAATAGGAAGTTCTTGCCTCTTCCTTTAAGGAAGCTTCAGTAGCTTTGGGTAGAATCTGTGTCTCTACCTTGTTAGTGATGCATCTCATTGTAGGGCATGTGATCCCTTTAGTAAATGGATAGTTGCTAGGTTTCACTTCCATCATGAAGATCTGAAGAGAAACAAGGTTAGTTGTTGGACTATATCTTGTCATGTACAGAGGGAGTTCAGACCATGAAGGACATAATCAATAATACAGTTGTTTTAATGGGTGTGTTATATGGACTTCTCTTTCAAAATTTGCCTTAACAAGAACATTCTCTGGCCTTGGGCACTAACATGATTCTTTATAAAACATGTGACTGATCTGTCATCATTTTTCTTTACAGGGGGGAGAGAAAGACTGAGCTGTGATTTGGCACACCCATAGTCTAGGAATAATAATTTTGTAATTATTATTATTTTCCACTTTCCTCCCTTCCCTTCCACACAAAGCTTTATTTCTCTAGAATTTCATCTATTTTGAGTCTGGAACCTATTACAATTTTCTTCAGTAAATCTAATCTCCAATTAAAGACTTATTTCCCACAGTATTTATCTTGTGATATTACAGGATGCAGCTGGATTTAGAATCCAGAAAGAGCAACGTAGAGGATCTGGAAGTCTAGGATAATGCTCTAAGAACTGACTGAGACTTTTCTTGCCTTGCCTTCACTCTGTTTCCAGTTCTACACATCACTGAATGTTTGTTTCACTTTGACTTTCTCTTCTTGCATTTTCACGAATGCTTTTGTTGTTATGTTTGCTTCCTAATCATTTTTATTTAATGTCTTCCCTGCCCCATCCATTCTGCTTTTTATTAAACTTCTCTAGAAAACATCAGCTTCCATGGTGTCAGCTTCCTGATTTTCAAATGACATCTTAGGCAGGGCCCTTGTTGTGTAGCCCAGAACACTCTTCTCTTTTGGGACTTTTTTCATTGTTTTAATAGCCCTGTTCCATCTGTTTCATTTATTATTGATTATTGGGTTACTTTACCTTTCAAAAAGAAAGTAGGGAATAAATAACAAAATACTTAAAACAACAAACATTTTAACCACAAACATTCATCTGAACTCTGAAATAACTGTCTCAAAATCTACCAATTAGCTTGTCTATGTAGAGAGACCACTCATTCAGAGAATGAAAGGTTGAGGGAATGAACTTTAATGGTATACCTTGTTTCTCCTTACTGAGTTCAAAGAATTGTTACACATTTGAATACAACAGTTTAAAATCAAGTCTTTCTTTTCAGGCTGTGGGTGGGGAGAATACAGTAGTTCAACTGACAAATCCCCATGAAAAAGATACAGTCGCTGTAGAATTTATTATCACATGCTAAAGCATCTGGATCATGCATACATAAAAATCAGCAAGCACTCTTACTTGGGAGCAATTGAGAGGAGACTCCACTACACTTGAATTTTAAAACTTTTCTGTGATAAAGGATTAAAAAAAAGTCACTTTCATTACTTCAGATAGTTTTAGTAGCATACATTACTGGTGAACTGCTGCCAAATTGATTTCCTACCAGACTTGATTTTATAATTTGATTATTCCTTGTATGCAAATGTTTCTCTTAGGTGGCCAGAAAATGCAAAAGATGTAAACAACCAGTAATCCAGACAGAAAATAGATGGACTGAAATACAAACATGCCCACAGGTGACAAGCTTGACAAGGACAGTGGCATAACAAGGGAGCAAGGACTGCTCCAAGGAGAGCGCCCTAAAGACCCAGCCTACCTGACTTCTTTGCTTACCTAATCATGCATGGAATTTATAGTGGATTCTTCATTTCTATGGCAGCTTTATTCTGTGCTCAACATGCCAGACAAAGTTTTAGGACAGTCAAAAAGTCATTAGACTTTCTAGGGGTTAAAAGTCCTCATTTTACATATGTTGGAAACGGAGAAAGGTAAGGGTGGAGAACAGAGGAATTTTTGCTGTTCCAAGGCTAGGAATTGAACCCAGGGTCTTCTGTACATCAGCCACGTGTTCTAACATACACTGCTTTCCTAACCCTTATATAATAGGAATAGTTTAAAGGACCTAAGTGTAAAAAAAATTGTGGGAATTTTTGATAATTTAAAGAATGTTGCATGTTTCATCACCTGTCATATTTAAATACCAGAAATTGAGGGATTACTGAGTCTTTTGGAGTGGATGTTGTATGTGCACATATGTGGGCCATGTGCATGTTAGGACTGAGAACTCCTGGGAGGAGGTTGTGTCAGTAGAGAATGACAGACTGGTTAGAACAGCACTGCCATTGGGAGATTGGAAGGTTACAGGTCCAGAGGCGAATTATCTTAACTTGAGTTTGCTTTGGGAAACCCGGAAGAACCACTCCTTCCCTACCTCTGTCAGAATGAATGTCTGTGACTAATAGATAAAGGCTGTATAATCTATTAACTTAGTAGATGACAAGTTTCTACCAACTCAATACCTAAGGGTGTCATTAGATAATAACCTGGGCCTATGGGAATGCTTCCCCCACCCTGCTGTGATCATCTCTCTGATGTACCCACAAAAGGATTTTATACTTGACTTGATTTATGATTTCCTTTGTTATGTAAAGTTATACAACTTCATGAAACTACTTCCATAAGGGAACATAGAATTTGGTGTAACCTAAACTTTGTTCCTGAACCATGGTTGCTAAAAAGACTACCTCTTATTCTCTTATTCCCATTTAAGATGAGTGCTGAGGTTCTTTTGAATCTACAATGTGTGTGTGAGTGTGTGTGTGTGCTGATGCCAGAGTTCAGGATCGAATCTCTTACTCTATCACTGTCCACCCAATTCTGTCTTGACTTTCCTTCTTTCTTTCCTCCCTCCCTTCCTTCCTTCCTTCCTTCCTTCCTTCCTTCCTTCCTTCCTTCCTTCCTTCCTTCCTTCCTTTCTTCTACCTCCCCAAGATTTGTTCTTTCACTAAACTTGGAGATCACCATTATTTTCTAGACTAAGTGGCTGGATACCTAGTCCTTGCAATATGCCTATTTCCTCCTCCTTGATGTTAGAGTTACAGACATATGCCACCATGCCTGGATTTTATGTGAGTGCTTGGGATCCAACCTCAGGACCTCATACTTGTATATAAAGCACTTTATGATGTGGGATTTCCCTCTGTATGCTATGAATATACCTTATTATTATTGGTTAATGAAGAAGCTGCTTCAGCCTATAGTAGGGAAGAATATAGCCAGCTGAAGAGATATAGAGAGAGTAGGTGGAGTCTGAGAGATGCCATGTAGCTGCCAAAGGAGACAGACACCGGATATTTACCAGTAAGCCACAGCCTCATGCCGATACACAGATTAATAGAAATGGACTAATTCAAGATGTAAGATCTAGCTAGAAATATGTCTGAATCATTGGCTGAACAGTATTGTAATTAATACAGTCTCTGTGATTATTTGGGTATGAGCAGTTGGGAAACTAATGAGCAGTCTCCACCTACAACTTTACCCCCACTGAACTCCTCAGTTACTATCTTCTGTCTTTTCATTCATCATCTTTAGTTACTGAATGTAAATCACTAGACAGAGTGAATGATGTATGCCATTGCTCATTTTATGTTAAATTGGGCTAGCTTAAGAACATGTGTTAAGTCCAAACTGGAGTTCTGACAGCTGTCTTAGACCATTATGTTCTGGTAGCATGGTAGTGCCAAACATCATTAAAGTTTATACATCACTGGTATTGGGTACATCTGGATTGCCGCAGCCTATAATTGTAGAAAGAGGTAGAAACCATCACTCAGTACAACTAATTGGACATGCACTATTGTGGGAACATTCAATGATGTGCTGGGATGAAAACATCTACAAAACCATAATGATTATAACAAATAAAGAAGATCCAGTATTCTCTCTCCTGTTCTTCTCATGCATATCTTTCTCTTTTGGCTTCTGGATAGCCAGTCACTTATCACTCCCCCATGTTGTGCCCAACTCCACATTCCCCTACATCATATTACCCATTTTTCTCTGTGCTCCTCTCTTTCCTCATCCCTCTCAGCTCTGTACTATATATATATATGTTTGTTTTATTTTGTTGACTTACTCTCGACTATCAAGAATATCCATTTTTTGCCTATCTGGCTTATTTAGGGGTGCGTGTTTCTTAAAAATACTACTTTGCACTATTTGCAGGGAGTCACATAATGTCAGTATGTGGAGACTAAATTCAAGAAGTGAAGGGCACTGTCCAAGGAGCTGAAAGAAGCATGGACAAGTCAGAGCATTTCTCTTTTAAGTTGACAGTGTATTTTTGTATTGACAAAACTTAAGATGCATTGTGACTCGGGATTTGTAATTATTTGTCTCTTTCTTTATGAGGATACATGTGAATTTTCTCTAGATGACTTTGAGTCACAGGTGTAGCTTATTTATGACTTTCTAAATCTTTGCCCAAAATTTGACTTTGGCAGTGTCTGTCTGTCTGAAGAGCAAACACTGCATTACCAGGCCCAGCCTACTCCCACCGTCCAGATGACTTACCTCTCTGGAGGGCATATGCTAACTAGGTGACAGCCCTCTCAGCTTCCAAATGCCACTAGATGTCCCTCCTAGCCAGTGCTGAAATGCAAGCATGCTTCCAGACATCCGGGGTCTCTGAGGTATAAAAGAGGTATAAATAGAGAGAGAAGCTCCGGTGTGCCCAGATATCATCTCTGTAGTGTTCACAAACGATAGGGGACTATTTCCAACATGGCACTAGGTTTTCTTTTAGTATGTCTGACTTACTCTAGTGGGGATTAAAGAGCATGTTTATTCATACTAAATGAGAGCTAACTTATAGGTCTAATGCACTCTTTTGTACTTAGACTCTGAGTGTTTCTTTGAAGAACAGAGTCACAGCTGCCTGGTTTAGCCTTCCCAGGACTTTACAGAGCCTATGACCTGAGTCCCATTGTTTACTTCTGCTTTACACTCACCATAACCCTCTTTTTTCTTTGTCTGCCTTGTTACATTGATGGGAAAACAATGGGGGTTCCACAGAGTAATAATTTTGTCCATTATAATTAGTGAATTCTGTGGTAGAAGCACAATGTGATGACTTCAGGAGACACACCAAGGGGTAATCCTGTCTACTGTACTATGTGTTCTGCGACTTATCTCTGAACAACATGTATAGCAAAGATCATGGAGATATCATGTCCATGATAATAATACATTAAATGCAAAGGTAAATGATTTTGCAAATAGAATTAAAATTTCTCATCTGTCAATGTTTTGTGAATTAAGAAGGGTGGGCCTGACTTAAGCAGATGAGTGTTTTTTAAATGGACCCAGGACTTTCTAAAAATTAGAATTTCCAAAGTGAAAAAACTCTCACTTTTTGCTCTGTCTATTAAGTAAAATGCCAAGAATTCACCATTTACGTGAACCGGAACTCTGCCAACAATCTAAAGGTGATCAGAAGCGGGTATTCCCCAGGCAAGCCTCCATATTTGGTCAAAATCTAGCCAACACCTAGAACTGAATTTTATGAAATGCTGATCTCAGAACCCGGTTATACTGTCACCTGTCTTCTGACCCACAAAAAGGATGAGGTAAGAAAGAAATGAGGGAAAATATTAAGTCAATATGTTTGTAGGAATTTGTCATTCAGACAGTAACCTAGCTACTGATATTCCAGTGCACTGAGCTGTACTCAGTTTGGCTGCTCCTAAGTAGCCATGGGTTTTAGTTCTATCCTGTGCACGTATTTTGGCCTGCACTTGTTCACCAGCCTAAGTACAAAAAAGTGTGTGTGCATCCCAGTGATGGTGTCAAGCTGGGTTTTAGAAACAGAGTCTTATCAAAACCTCATGTCCATTTCATTGTTCCTTAAGTCCTGTTTTCTTTGTGGTCTCTTAAGTGTGTTTTCATACAACCAGTGTTATTTCTTCATCTCTGAAATATTTGTCATTATCCCATGGATCAGAGTGACTCTGGGGGGGGTATTTTCAAACATTTTAAACAGTGACAACTAATAACTTTGATAGCAGTTTTATTAGTTTATGAGTTGACTCTCATAATTATGCCACAGATGGCATGAGGGTCCATTTTTCTTGTCTGGGATGAGCTATCTTACTTTGTTCCTCCTGAGGGAGAGCCTGGGCTACAGGAGATAGCAAGAGACCTCATGAATTCTATACCATTTCCATTCAGTTGACCCAAGGTCTGTTTCATAAGAGTGAAGAAGACAAGGCTTCACTTCCCAGAGCAAATGAAGAATTACATTTCATCCCACAGGGCTGGGAACAGGCAGGATTATGTTAATAATATGATTCATTGAACTATTTTTTTGGTCCATGGTCGTGGTTTACCCCTTAATATCATATCTTTCAGTAATATCACACCTTTGAGATTGTAAGTAATGCACAAATTCTCACTCTAGACTTTAACTGACATATTATCTGTCTTTGCTCACAGAAGTAAAGGAGAAACCTTAATTCATAAAAAAAACTAAACACCTTTGAACAACCATAGGCTATTTATTGGTATCTACTGAAATTAGATAAAAATATTTACAGTTTATAAGACAGGTATTTTTCTGAGTTTTCTTTGAATTAGACACCATGAATAATTTGTGTTGCTTTCTAGAAATTTAAAAATTGAATACGGTTTTACTAAACAAAGTAAGTTTTACTAGCATACAGTTCCTGAGTGAAGTTTTTTATGTTTTTATGTAATTTCTGACTTGATGGACCTTTTCCAATCATTTCTACCATTCTTATGGCAGTGTGGGAGTATGGATGAAAATTCTGTTAGTTCACAATTTATTTTTGTTTTATTTTATGTGTATGAGTATTTTGCTTGCAGGTGTATTTGTATTTTTTTTTAATTTAACTTCTTTATTGACTCTTTGGGAGTTTCACATCATGCACCCTAATCCTGCTCACCTTCCGGTCTCTGTATTCTCTCCTCATCCCTGTTGCCAACCCCACAAAAGGAAACAAATCAAAGCAACCAAGCAAACAAACAAATGTAAAAATAACAACAACAACAAAAAACCCAAACCAAACTAATAAAAACCACCACAACAGAAAAGTCTCATTGCTTTTCTTTCTTTCCTTCCTCTCCAACACCTCTCCATTCATCCTGGTGGCATTGGAGTCTTCAGTGTGCCATGTAGAATACCTCTTTGTTCCATCAGTTTTACTGACAAATATTCATTGCAATGAGTCACCTCCGGCCTCTGGTACACCATCATTCCTGGATGTCTCCGGAACTCCTCTGGAATATCCTGTGACTGCCACAATTCTTGGAGATCTTGTGGGTATCATTCCACAGGACTAGTCCCTTCACCAGATCTGGCAGGTCCTAGGATGGGTTGATCAAAGGCCTGGCTGTGGTGTATGTCTGGATGTAGCCAAGCTGATCATTCTGGGCGATGGGGTCCACCAGCCTTGGGCAAGGGGATGGAGTCATCTACCTTACATCCAAGCCCTTGAGAGCATTTAACGCTGGTGGGAGCCCTCTCTCTAGGGCTCAGCGAGAAACAAGGCCAGCTTTCCCAGGGCCAGTGAAGGGCAGGGTGCTGGCTCAGCATGGCCTTCTGATTTCATCTTGTATGGTTCCTAAGGCTTCCTGAGGCGACATAGGCCACAGACATTTACACAGACACAGCTATAACTGAACCATGAACCCAGACATAGCCCTAGGCAGCAGCTTGGACCCGAATGACATCCTGGCTTCAAGTAGAAGGAATAGTCACTCAGCTAGAAATGGTTTTGGTGGCCATACGGCTGCCAGACACCACCAAGGCCTCAGGTTGTAACCCTAACCTTGGGCCTCTATGTGACCTTTGATGGCAATTCAGGACCCAAACTTCAGCACAGACCTCAGCTGTGGTAGGAACATGGACCCCAACATGGTCCTCAGCTGCAGCTAGGTCTGGATGTCACACTGCCCCAGGGGCACTATGACTCTGAAACACCAACATGGCCCTAGATCTTGGGTGTCTGTAGGGCCTTCAATGGTAGCAGTTGTGTCAGGCATCAGCACAGACCCTGGCTGCAGTAGGGTCATGGCATGTATATTTGTATATCACTGTGGAGGTCATAGGAGGAAGTTTTATCCCCAGAATGGAGGTACAGAGGATTATGAGCTGTCGTGTGTGTGTTGGAAACTAAATCGGGGTTCTCTGGAAAAGAAAACAGTGCTCCTAACTGTGAGCCTTCTCCATATCCCTTACTTCACATTTGTGGTGGAAGAATTCATCTTATCTGGAAGCCGGGAGATAAAGCATAAACTTTTATTTTATTTTATTATGTAGTTGTGTGCCTGAGTGTATGTGTGTGCATCATGTGCATTCAGGAATCCCTGGAGGCCAGAAGAGGGTATTGGATGTGTCCTGAAACTGCGGTTATAGATGGTAGTGAGCCATACGCTAGGAACAGAACTCAGGACTCTGGAAGAACAGCAAGTACTCCTAACTGAAGAGTCATCTCTCCAGGCTAGAGCTGAAAGCTTACAGAACAGTAATCATTTGTGCTCAGAATGCTTTGATTCTGAAGAAACACTGCTGCATCCCTACTTATTTTAAGAAACAGCCATACATATATATAAATACATACATACATATATATATACACATATAGATATGTATCTATATGTGTATATGTATGTATGTATCTATATGTATGTGTATATATATGTATGTATGTATTTCTCAAACAACTTTGTGGGGTTTCCCTGTTGTGCATTAGCTTTGATTTCAGGAACTCTTACACTACTCTTTTCTCATCTATGTGCTCAGATGATCATTTTCAGTTTGCTTTAGCCTGCAGTGCCCTAACTTGTGCTCAGAGCTCACCTACTCTTCTCTTATGTACTCGAATCTCATTCTCTTCCAAGAGAAACTCTTGTAAACAGGCAAGCACCCTTGTCCAAAACAGGAATCCAGGAGTGCTATCGATAACTCACACATTCCACTGACTTGGAGATAAGACTGTCTCTGAATACAGTAATGTTCATCATAGCTTTCCATCCTTAGCAAACACTTTGAGTTCTAATTGGCCATTCCTTAAAATCACAGACACCAAGTTGAAGAATATAATTTAAAGAAATCCATTAGACACAGGCATGTCAATACATGATGGAACATGTTGTCCTCCCAGGACCTAGAAGACTGAAGTACGTGTGTCTTCAGTTACAGGCTACCCTGGGCTTCATAATGAGATCAAGTCTTGCAAATGAAGCCATGCAATTAGATCTTCATCATGTATCTAAATGTGCTTTGCCACATGCCTGATTGGAATATTGATACTTAAATATCAGTAACATTAGAGTAGATATAAGGCAACTAGAGACAGACTTCATTATCTGTTTGGTCTCTGTGAAACAACAAGTGTGTGTTCAGATGTGATCTTAGTGTAATGTCTATACAACCAATTGAAAAAAGTCTTTTAAAAATGTATAGTTGTCTAATACCAGACATGTAACATTATACAAACTGAGCTAGTTGTATTTATATATTTGAGAATATATATTCATATATATGTGTATATACACATACATACAACAATCATTAATGAAAAAAGACATGGATTTGAAAGAGAACAATGGAAGGACAGGTATAAGGGAGACTTGTGTGGAGAAAAGAGAATAGAGGATTGATGTGATTACATTATAATGTCAAGAAAAAGATAATCAATAGAAAATATGTCTGGCCCTGGTAATATGGCTCAGCAGGTAAAGATGCCTGACACCAAGCCTGATATAATCCCCAAGACCTATGTTATGGAAGAAAAGAAGCAACTCCTGCAAATTATCCCCTGAGCTCCCACAAGTCTATAATGGCAAGTGTATCCACACCCATATAAGTGGACACAGAAGCACACACATGCACGCACAAACAAGAAATAAATGTAGAAAAAGAATGCAATTTTAATTCCTAATTCATCTTCTAGGAGTGATCTCTTAAATATTCTAAGATGGAGGCTTAATATTATTGGACATGGATAGGTACAATTTCGAAGACTCTATCTAACACAGATTCATGAGTCATACCATCCTGGCTGTACAACATCAAGGCAATATTTATTTGTAACTTTCACTATTTTCCTTGACTCTTGTTCTGACAAGAAAATTGCAAGAGTCACCATGAAACCCACTTCTTCATACACCAAAGTTACAACAATTCAGTTTATACTTTAATAGTATTTGGGAGGTTAGAACTGTGAGAAATGCAACTTGGAGTTAAGATTATCTGGATTCATAGTCAGATTCAGCATCAATTAATTTATGCTGTCAATGCTATGGGATTTTTAAAATTACAGTGAAACCATACCTTCAAGGAACATGCACAATGTCTGTCACAGGATATCAGGGCTCAGTTAATATTTGTTATTATCACTAGATTCTAAACAATCTGGTTTTTATAAATTATAGTCAATCAATTTCTCAGCTTTAGAAATTGCATTCTACATTTAAAGGTAATATTGCTTCCTCTTCACTATATAATTCATATTCAACCTGACTTATTCAGTGACCCCTGATGCCTATTTAAACGATTCTTCCATGTGGTCAATTGGTATTAAAAGAATCTTTTTGTACTTAGAAACTCTCCTTGAATCATATATGTTGCAATTTTGTTCCTTTTGAATAATACAGAAGATACATAGTAGCATCGACAATAATGTCACTTATTATTTTCCTTTTTCAGACATCCAATTGAAAGGAATTACAGAGAACTACTTCTACCATTATATACAACCATGTAATACACACATGATCTTCCTCATGAATTTCTCATCAATAATCAGAGAATAAGGACAGTAGCAAAGACAGTCTGCAGCATCCATGTCTCTCCCTTAATCACAGGGATCTAAGAAGAACTAAAAACAAAGAAACTGAAAGTGAATTTTCCAGAATTTTATCACAATACAAATAGGTTATATAAGAGCTAATTTTATTTTTGCATTGGGGCAGTCCTTCTAGGCTCTCTGTTGTCATTTACATTTCTTATCCATGCTCTTCAAGTGAATGAATAACAGCAAGAACACTGGATTTTGCCCAATAGGCATAATGTGTATGAAGTATGCAATGGTACGTGGTGGGGTTTGATGTTGTACTGGCCTTTGAAATTCCTTATTTCCTAGCTTATCATGTCTCACTTGGAAAAATTAACAGTAACACAGAATCTGAAACTTACCTTTTGGAAACTCTTTAGGTTCATTTCTTCAAGGATCTCTGTGATGAGAATGTAAACAAAAATTTTGATAGCTGTGACACAATTAAAAAGAATTTTATGAAGAGCAGGATTGAGCCAGTGACCTGGACTGGATCAGGCCTGGGACAGTGAGCTCTGCTGCATGAACATAGGAGCAGATTCAGACCAGGGACATTTGCAGAGGCAGGACTGGGCAGGGCAGACCTGAGACAGCAAACTCCACAGGAGCAGATACGGGGAACAGCTGCTGAGAAAGTGGGCCAGAGCCAGAGACCTCTGCAGGTCTGGGTGTGAATCTGGGACCTTTGAGGAGGTAGACCTGAGCCAGGACTCCTGCGGGTCCCAGTGTGAGTCTGGGACCTCTGAGGAGCTAGGTCTGCAGGTCTGGGTGCACCCAAGTCTGGCACCTTTGAGGGAATAGAACAGAGCCAGAAACTATTCAAGACTTAAAAACTGAAATAGAGATAACAAAGAAAACACAAGCTGAGGGAATTATAGAAACAGAAATCATAAGAAAAGAATCAGGAACCAGAAATGCAAGCATAAACAGCAGAATTCAATAGATGGAAGAGAGAATCTCTAGTGCTGAAGATACAACAGAGGGAATAGACTCATCAGTCAAAAAAAAAAAACATTAAATATAACAAACGCTTAACACAAAATATCCAGGAAATATGGGACACCATAAAAAGACCAAACCTAAGAATAATAGGTATAGAAGAAGGAGAAAAAGTTCAACTCAAAAGCATAGAAAATATATTTTAAAAAATCATAGAAGAAAACTTACCCAACCGGAAGAAAGATATGCCTATGAAGATACAAGAAGCTTATAGAACACCAAATAGACTGGATTTTAAAAAAAAGTCGTCTTGCCACATAATAATCAAAACACTAAACATACAGAATAAAGAAAGAATGTTAAGAACTGCAAAGGAAAAAGGCCAAGTAACATATAAAGGCAGTCCTATCAGAATTACACCTGACTTTTCAATGAAGACAATGAAAGCCAGAAGGTCTTGGTCAAGCGTTATGCAGTCATTAAGAGACCATGGATACCAGCCCAGACTACAATACCCAGCAAGACTTTCAATCACCATATAAGGACAAAACAAGATATTCCATGACAAAACCAGATTTTACCAATACCTAGCCACAAACCAAGCCCTACACAAAGGGCAAGTAGGAAACTCTAACCCAAGGAAGTTGACTGCATCAACAAAAACACAGACAATTGTTGATCTCACAGCAGCAAATCACAAAGAAATAAAAAACACACAAATTAACATCACCAACAATGAAAACTAAATTAACAGAAGATAGCAATCACTAGTCATTAATATCCCTTAATAAAATTAGACTCAAATCACCTATAAAAAGACATAGGCTAACAGATTGAATACAAAAACAGAATTCATCCTTCTGCTGCATACAAAAATCACACCTCAATGATAAACATCACTCAGAGTAAAGGGTTGAGAAAAAAAGTTCCAATCAAATGGACCTAAGAAACAAGCTGGTGTAGCTATCCTAATATCTAACAACATAGACTTCAAACTAAAATCAATCAAAAGAGACAAAGAAGGGCATTTCATATTAGTCAGGAAAAATCCATCAAGCTGAAAGCTCAATACTCGATATCTATGCCCCAAATACAAGGGCACCCTTATATGTAAAAGAAACACCTCTAAAACTTAAATCATACATTAAACCCCACAGAAAAAATAGTGGGAGACTTCAATACTCTATCATTGGACATGTCAGTCAGACAAAAAAATTAACGGAGAAATAAGGGAACTAAGATTTTATGACTCAAATGGACTTAATAGACATCTATAGAATATTCCATCCAAATATAAAAGGATATACCTTCTTCTCAGCACCTCATGGAACCTTCTAAAAAACTGACCACATACTCGGTAACAAAACAAATCCCAACAGATACAAAAAAAATGGAATAACCCCATGTATCTTATCAGATCACTATGGCTTACAACTAGAATTCAACAGCAACACTAATTCCAGAAAGCCCACAAACACATGAAAATTAAACAGTGCTCACCTGAATCATCAATGGGTCAAGGAAGAAATAAAGGGAGAACTTAAAGACTTTCTAAAATTCAATGAAAGTGACCACACAACATACCCAAATTTATGGGACACAATGAAAGTAGTATTAAGAGGAAAGTTTATAGCACTAAATACCCACATTTATTTATGTGGGTATTATTAAGCTGGAAAAATCCCACACTAGTAAATTAACAGAACATTTGAAAACTTTAGAACAAAAAAAAGCAAACTCACTCAAGAGAACTACATGGCAGGAAATAATCAAATTGAGAGTTGAAATCAACAAAATAGAAATAAAGAAAACAATACAAAGAATCAATGAGACAAAGAGTTGGTTGTAGTAATGAGGGGCTCGGGCTGTGTTCCCGGCGCCGGGCCCCTTGTTCTGTCCCGCCCGGCTCCCGGTGTGTACCCGAAATAATTACACGGAAACTGTATTCATTTAAATACTGCCTGGCCCATTATCTCCAGCCCCTTATTGGCTAACTCTCACATATTATTTTAGCCCATCTCCATTAATGTGTATCGCCACTTGAGTG
>PVIU01006757.1:28943-98543 GCA_004026605.1 Ondatra zibethicus
TAACCAGTGTCCATCTTGTGCTGGAGAAGCATGGCGTCTGCTCTACTGCCTTCTCTCTCACAGCATTCCCTTCTATCTACTCCGCCCACCTAAGGGCTGCCCTATCAAAAGGCCAAGGCAGTTTTCTTTATTCATTAATGGTAATCACAGCACACAGAGGGGACTCCCAAATCATCCCTGAGGACACTCCTACACCAGTTGGTTCTTCAAGAAAAACACCAAAACAGACAAACCTTTATCCAAACTAAGCAAAAGCCAGAGAGAGAATACCCAAATTAACAAAATCAGAAAAGATGGACATAACAATAGACATGGAGGAAAAACAGAGAATCATCAGGCCATATTTTGAAAACCTGTATTCCACAAAATTGGAAAACTTAATGGAAATGGACAACTTTCTGAATAAATATCACTTACCAAAATTAAACCCAGACCAAATAAGCAAATTAAACAGACCTATAACTGCTAAAGAAATAGAAACAGTTATCAAAAGTCTCTCAACCAAAAAAAGCCCAGGACCAGATGGTTTCAGCTCAGAAGTCTACAAGATTTTCAAAGAAGAACTAATACCAATACTCCTCAAAATGTTTCATGCAATAGAAACAGAAGGAACATTACCAAACACTTTTTATGAGGCTACAATTACCCTGATACTCAAACTACATAAAAACATTACTAAGAAAGAGATTTACAGACAAATCTTACTCATGAATATTGATGCAAAAATACTAAATAAAATACTGGCAAATTGAATCCAAGAACACATCAGAACCATCATCCACCATGATCAAGTCAGCTTCATCCCAGAGATGAAGGGATGATTCAGCATACAAAAATCTGTCAATGTAATCCACCATATAAACAAACTGAAAAATAAAAACCACATGATCATTTCATTAGATGCTGAAAAAGCTTTTGACAAAATATAACATCCTTTCATGATAAAGATCTTGGAGAGATCAGGGATACAAGGAACATACCTGAACATAAAAATGGCAATATACATCAAGCCAACATCAAACTAAATGGAAAGAAACTCACAGCGATACCATTGAAATCAGGAAGAAGACAAGGTTGTCCACTCTCTCCATATCTATTCTTGAGGTCCTAGATAGAGCAATAAGACAACAAAAGTGGATCAAAAGAATACAAATCAGAAAAGAAGTCAAGTTCTCACTATTTGCTGTTGATATAATAGTTTACATAAGAGAGCCCAAAAATTCTACCAAGGAACTTCGACAACTCATAAACATTTTCAGTAATAAGCAGGATGCATGATTGACTCAAAAAATCAGTAGCCCTCCTTTACACAGATGGTAAATGGGCTGAGAAAGAAATCAGAGAAACATTACCCTTCACAATAGCCACAATAGCATAAAATATCTCAGAGTAATTCTAACCAAACAAGTGAATAACTTGTATGACAAGAACTTTAAATCTTTGAAGAAAGAAATTTAAGAAGATACCAGAAAGTGGAAATATCTCCCATGCTCTAAGGTAGGCAAAATTAACATAGTAAAAATGGCAATCTTACCAAAAGCAATCTACAGATTCAATGCAATGCCCATCAAAATCCCAGCAAAATTCTTCACAGACCTCGAAAGAATAGTATTCAACTTCATATGGAAAAGCAAAAATCCCAGGATAGTCAAAACAATCCTGTATAATTAAAGAACTTCTGGAGGCATCACAATCTCTGACTTCAAACTCTACTACAGAGCTACAGTACTGAAAACAGCCTGATATTGGCATAAAAACAGACAGAAGGACCAATGGACAGAATCTTTGACCCGGATATTAATCCACACACCTTCAAACACCTGATATTTGACAAAGAATCAATAAAAAAGATCAAATGGAAAAAAAAGAAATGGTGCTGGTATAACTGGATATCAACATGTAGAAGAATGAAAATAGGCCCATATTTATCACCATGCACACAAATCAAGTCCAAATTTATCAAAGACATCAACATAAAGCCAGCCACACTGGACCTTATAGAAGAGAAAGTGGGAAGTACACTAGAACACATCAGCAGAGGAGACCACTTCCTAAATATAACTCCAATTGCATAGACAATGAGAGAAACAATTAATAAACGGGACCTCTTGAAACTGAAAAACTTCTGTAAAGCAAAGGACACGGACAACAAGACAAAACGACAGCCTACAGAATGGGACAAGATCTTCACCAACTCCACATCAGACAGAGGACTTATCTCAAAAATATATAAAGAACTCAAGAAAGTGGTCATCAAAAAACAAGTAATCTAATTAAAAATGGAGTACATACCTAAACAGAGAACTCTCAACAGAGGGATCTAAAATAACTGAAAGACACTTAAGGAAATGCTCAGCATCCTTAGTCATCAGAGAAATGCAAATCAAAACAACTCTGAGATTCTATCTTACACCTGTAAGTATGGCCAAGATCAAAAACACTGATGACAACTTATGCTGGAGAGGCTGTGGAGAAAAGGGAACACTCCTGCATTGTTGGTGGGAGTGCAAACTGGTACAGCCCCTTTAGATATCAGTATGGTGATTTCTCAGAAAATTAGGAAACAACCTTCCTCAAGACTCAGCAATACCACTTTTGTGTGTATATCCAAAAGATGCTCAATCATGCCACAAGGAGACACGTGCCCAACTATGTTCAACATTATTTTTTAGTCAATACCTGGAAACAACCTAAAAGCTCCTCAATTGAAGAATGGATAAGGAAAATGTGGTACATTTACACAATGGAGTACTACACAGCATAAATAAGTAATGACATGTTGAAATTTGCAGAAAAATGGATGGAGCTAGAAAACATTATTTTGAGTGAGGTAACCCAGACCCAGAAAGACAATTATCACAAGTACTTACTCATAATGGTTTTTAAACATAAAGAAAAGAAAACCAGTCCACAAATCACAATCCCACTGAACCTAGACAACAATGAGGACCCTAAGAGACACATACATAGATCTAATCTACATGGGAAGTAGAAAAAGAAAAGATCTCCATAATAAATTAGGAGCATGGGGACCTTGGGAGAGGTCTGAAGTGGAGGGGAGAGGCAGGGAGTGGAGTAGACAGAGAAAGATCTAGAGCTCAATAAAGATCAATAAAAAAATTTACTTTAATTCAATGTAAATCTTATGTTACAGATTAACAACATGACCAAAAGAATCCATATGTTCCTTCTTTTTAAGGTGTTTCACAATTATTAAAATGTTTTTACTCATGTGCAAAATACATCTTAGGAAAAACACAAAAGAACCATGATGTCAGAATTACCTGGCCACATTTAGTTTATGTGACACAACTCTAAAACCCTTTCCAGGATCTGGCCTTGCTTATACCTTAAATCATTGCCCATGAGGGAAGACCTCACCTGGCACTTACTGGTTGACTGGTCCCATTGAGGATCATAAGGCAGGAGAGTAAATCATAGAGCAGAGCATGAATCAGTTGTAGCTAACCACATCTTATTAAGCAAAATGTGTGTAAGCGAAAATGCTCATTTCCCCAGGTCTTTCTTTTCCAGGAAAAAGCCATCCTCCTGAGTATGACCTGCTATGTGGAATTACTGCTAATGTTTCCCACTTAGCAGGTTACAGTAGAGGTGTTAGCAATAAGACAGGGCCTGTACTTAGGACTTTTTTTCTTTCTAATGATAGAATTGAAATGGCAAAGACAGCATAATAAAGCAGACAATCAATAATGTTAAATAAATTCAAGAGTGGCAGATTCTTTGGAAGAGCTGTTCTGTTTTTTTTTTTCTTCTACAACGCCAGTCTCCACTGACTCCATAACCACTTTCCCTCCTATTCAAAGCATTTGAAGCTGCGATCTTTGTCATCTTCCTTTCACCCTGAGAAATATGAGCCAAAGAGACTCCTTGCTGGCTTTCTGCATTCTCAGAATTCTCTCAGCCTAATTCCTCTGCATTGTAGCTTCTATTCTTTTCCTCATTAAAATTGCTAGCTCTTTTCTTGGCCACAAAGGCCCCTTTAGACCAAAGGCTATGATCTATTTTCGATTCTCTTTCTCTTTGATCTAAGCAGAGTTCTAATTTATTTTTCCACTATTTCTCCTTTAGAATTCTCTACTCCCTAGGCTTTCTCCCACTACACAATCTTCTTATAGTCTTCTTGGCTTTTGATGTACACCTTCCAGGCCTTTAGGCTTCCACGCTGGTCCCTACCTCTCAAGTTTCACTGGAAATCAATGTTCAGTTTTTCTGCTTAAAAAAGTCTATAATCTCTTCTTCAAGATTCTAGTTATCAGTTTGTTTTTTAGTCACCAGGCAGACATTTATTGAACAGCTGAAATAATTCAAGAAATGTATTACAGATGAGAGGGCAATGAATAAAGTCACCACAAAATGCCTTCATCATCAAATTCCCACCCACCTGACTATTCGTACATCAATCTAACTATATTGTTCTTCTTGCCTGAGGACCAATGTACTGTCTTCCTGGGTATCACCGCTACAGCATCACACTTGAAATGAGAATAAAATGAATGAATGTTTCCTCTTGCTCAATCTGAATTTCTCTCTTCTCTCTAGTGTATGTCTGTATCTCCACACTTGATTGCAGTGCATAGGAACTGTTTTGGCCATTTTGTCTCATCTTACCATTGTACAAGAGGAGTTAGTGGATCTTGGTTATTTATGAAGTACGACTTTCTTCTATTCCCACATCTGTAGTCTGCATTCTTACTGATTTGCTTCTAAACTGTCCATCTCACATTCAGCCAGAATGATTGTACCCAAGTCCTGCCTATTCTTTACTACTAGTGAATTTGATATTTTGACTGCTGGAATTATCTGGACACATGATTATTAGAATTAGCTGTCACAAATCATCACAGCTGAAGGAAGCACTAATGATCAGAGCTCTCTACAAGCTATCTCCAGGCCTCTTTTCCAACCTTATCTTCAAGAGTTCATTCCTTTATGTGTACTTGAAACACTTTTGTTCTCCTTCATTGCTGGAATGGACATAGGGCCTCATTCACGCAATGCAGATGACCTACCATGGAACTCCATTCCCAGCCTCTTCAGCTCTTGAAGATGTTTTGCCTGGTATGATGAAAATTTGAGTTCCAGATCATGTTTACGTACTGAGCCCACTCTTTTTGGAATATGATGTTCTTCTCTGCTTCCCTAAGGTTTTTTCCTCTATCACAAAACACCAATTTGCCTGTTGCAGTCAGCTTATCATTTTCACTATGGAAATCTACATACTAAGTAGATACCATGGTACAGAATGCATATATTATGTCACTTTTTCTATTATACTGTCCAGATTTTTAGTTTTTACCTTAACTGATGTCACTTATTAACATCATTTATTTGACACTGCATCCATAGATTCATGAAAAGTTCTTATATTTCAACCAAAGCACAAGAAGCATTGAAAACACACAGAAAAATAGCTCAGAAAAAGATACCTAACTTTGCCAACCTCCCTGATGCATGCAGGAAAATCTGCATTTGTTTGTACTGTGAGCTCACTGCTCTTCAAACAATGTGAGTATAAGCCCAGCTCCAACTGGTTCTTGATACTCTTTTCAAAAGCTGGTTTGAGTTTTATTAACTCTGTCTTTTTAAAAATAGACACTCAGTGGCTAGAAAGAAGGCTCAGAGATTAAGAGCAATGGTTACTCTTCTGGAGATTCTGAGTTCAATTCCCGGCAACCACATGGTGGCTTGCAACAATCTGTAGACGAGTCTGATGTCCTCTTCTGGCATAAAGTAATACATGCAGATAGAGCACTCGTGTACATAAAAATCAAATCAAATAAATCTTTTTTAAAAAAAGAAATAGATACCTAGAAAATATGCAAAATGTTCACTGAACACAGCCAAAATCAAAATTAATTTTTGTTTGTCATGTGTTCTTGTCCGTGTGTGTGTACCGATACATGTGTTTGAATAGGACAGAGGTGAATGTCAGCTCTGTTTCTTTATGGATTTATAACTTATTTGGTAAATATTTGATTTGTATGCATATTTAGTTTTTATAAAATTTATTTACTTATTGTGTATATGTACATATGTATACACATGTCATAGCACATACATGATGGTCACAGGGAGTTGGTTCTCTCTTTCCACCATATAGATACTGAGAATTAAATTCTTTCAGCTTTTGAGGCAAGTGCCTTTACCTGCTGAGAGCTGTCCCTGGTCTCTGTGCTTTGGACAGAGACATTCTCTGAGATATCTTCAATGAGAGAATATCTCATTGAAGCTGGAGCTCAGTGGCTGGCCAGACATCCCGGCCAGCAAGCTCCTGTGTTCCTTCTGTCTTTACATCTTAGCATGAGATTTTCAATTGGGTTCAGGGAATCAATAACAATCTCCCATCCCCTAAATTATGTATTCCTTCATATATTGAGCTGTACCATGTGGTGGCAAATAATAGTTGAATTTGAAAACGGCATAGTTTGTTCACTAGTACCTGAAACAATAAAAATATATTCAATAAATGGAGGTACTAAAATCATGTGTGTAATGCAGGCACAATAGGGAATTTACACAGAAAATGTCTCTTAAATTTCCATTTAAATATGATTATCTCTGTATTATTGAGTTTTCTATCACTCAGTCAAATACCTATGATAAACAAGGGAAGTGCTTTCCCTTGGTTCGTAGGTGTGGGGGTTCCAGTCCGTAGCTTGCTGCTGCTGTCTGTTTGGGTCTGTGGTGAGATTGCACATGGCAGAAGCACCTGGTGTCACACAACCACTAACTTCACGGCCCAGAAGTAAAAGAAAGAGAGGAAAGTGGCCAGATCTATCCCTAGGACACCTTTTCAAGCTTCAGTTCTTAAATACTCCAACACCTTCCAAGAAAACCACATTGAGAGGAAGCCTCTAACACATGGACTTTTGTAGGACCTTCAGATACAAAGGATATCAATCTTGAAATAAATAAATTTCGTCAGATAGGTGACAGATATTTTGATGTGATTGTGAATGAAGTTACAGTCAATATTTTGGTTATAAGAGGAAGAAAGTGGATAAATAAATTAAAGTTTCTCTTTAACTTATACAGCAAATCCTTCAAAGGAATGAATTAATGCATTAACCATTGAGGGAATTTGATTGCAGGATTCATTCCTGTGTGTGTATATGTTTGAGTGTGTGTGTGTATGTGTGTGTGTGTCTGTATTTAATGGATAAATTGTAAGAAAAGTAAATATTTATCTTTAATCTATCTCAAAACATTAGGAATAATGACGAAATGGAAGAAATGAATTCACAGCAAAAACATAACTCACACCTATTAATAAGTCCTCCTGTGCTGTTTGTTTTCCTGGGATTGGCATTAAAATATTACTCAAACATACTTCATATTTCACACATCACAAGAGAAAGACTGCAGCTCAGCTCAGGGCGTACATCCAACGATAGGCACCAGGATCCACAGCGCCTAACCATGGGTAACCCAACCAGCAAAGACCCAGTGCTCTGCTCAGGGGTTTAGTTTTTCTCTTTGTCAATTATTTCTGTCTCTACTGGTGACCATCTCGTGGACCTGCTGGCTTTAATTTCTTTCTTTCTTGGTGGTGGAAAGAGAGGAAAGGCACTGTTTAGCTTACGTTTAGAGCCTGAATGAAGCCTGCTAACATTAAAAGAGATGAAATCTGAATGCACGTAGGAAGAGAGCCTGGATTGATAGAAACTTTGGATCAAGAAACCAAGCTGGTCCTCCAATTGGCCAGACACTACTCCTCTGAGTGCACCTCCCTCCTGTCACCCGTAGGCTGTTTGCCTTGAACATGGTGATGAGCTTGTGCTGTCTGCAGATTGATTTGAATTTTCACATTCTGATTGAGCTCACCAGTTCTGAGTCTCTGTTAGAGAACAGACTATCATGGAGCTCTGGTGGGGTTGGAATAGCATGTGTAGGAAAACAGATGTCTGACTTCATCAGGCTTCTTCGTGTGGGTGTCTAGGTGCACATAATTGTACCTGTCAAAGGCGCTTGAAAAGTGCCTATTATTTGATGCACATACCTCAGAACAGAGATGATCAGCAAAGAATATTTGCTTTCCCAAAATGATAGTGGCAGCAGCAATAACAGAAAACCAAGCTGCTGCAGCATCAAAAGGTTGTTAAGCTTTCCTGTGTCACTGCAATTCCACAACAGTGATTATGTATTTGTATAAAAATGAAGGAAAATTTTGGCTATGGCCAAATTCTAGAAACAGTTATGAATCCATGATGTACATGAGCAAAAAGGGATGATGTTTACCTTCTCTTGACCACTTGATTTTGCAGTCAAAAGAAGTTTTCTTCTTTCTGATTTAAACTAGAAAGAAGAGTAGTCCAGACTCCTAGGGTCAGGTGAAGAATTCATGTCATACACTAAGAACTGCCATCTACAGCCAAAGACCTTATGTGTGTGTCTAATGTAGACACGTGTTTGTATGTGCACATGCACATCTAGGTGTGTATAACTGCACACATTGAGTATAAATATGTTGATATTGTATGTATGCCTCTTTTGATCTCCAATTAGTTTGAGACAGTGCTTCTCATGATCTGGAACTCACCAGTCTTTGTGTTCTATTGCTGTGATGAAATATCATGAGCAAAACAGCTTATTAAAAATATTTTATTGGGATTTCGCTTACAGTTTCAGAGAACTAGTACATGACCATCATGGAAGCAGGCATGGTATTGGAGGAGTTGTTGAGATCTTACATGCTGGTAAAAAAGTGGGAGGCAGAAAAAGGGAGACTGTGCCATAGCGACATATTTCCCCCAACAAATTTACAACTCGTAACCCTTCCTAAACACCAACAGAGACACAAATATTCAAACATATGAGATTATAGGGTTCATTCTTCTTTAAATCACCACACCAATGGACTGGAATGATGGGCCAGTGATCCCTCAGAACCCTCCCCTTCTCTGCTCACTCCCTCCTGGACTGGGATTACAATCACATGCTATCATAGGGTGTAACGAATTTGGTCAGTACAATGAATAACTAGGCCAGCTCAAGAATAATAACTGTACTTTAATGGTTATAAGGGGAAAACTCATGCTACAAGAGTGGGAAGTCCGACTTCCTATATGTTGGGCGGGCACTGCGAAGAGAGGGTGTGCATCTTAATTTGCCCAGTTTTTCCTCCCTTGCAGGTAGCAATGCCTTAATTAGATGTGATTGGTTGATAGAGTTTCCCCATCATCCCCCCCTTTTGTCTAAACAAGATCAATCCAGACCCAATACAACTATATACAATAGGAACAGATACCAAATATAAAATTACAAACAATAAACAATATCAAGCAAGGAATGCATAACAAAAGTTTTACTAAATATTCTATTTCAAGGAGCTGGGGGACATTACTCAGAGCAATGGGGAGGGATAGTATACTGCTGGCCACCCTCCAGGTCTAGTGGAGTGCTGAGACACAGTGCTTTTGTTTTGAGGTTGCTTTTATTTTGAGACAGGGCTTCACTATGCAGCCCGGCTAGCTCAGTCGGTAGAGCATGAGACTCTTAATCTCAGAGTCATGGGTTTGAGCCCCACGTTGGGCACCAAGTGTAATGAATTTGGTCGGTACAATGAATAACTAGGCCAGCTCAAGAATAATAACTATAGGTTCTACCCAGAATCGGCAGATTCATTCAGATCCCGGTAAGTGGGCCCCAGACCGTCCCTGAGACTTTCTGGCCACTTAGGGCCCCCCATTGGCTTTTCTGCTTATCCCAACCCAGCTCGCCCGCGGGCACCCCATCCATCTTCGGGGTCCTAGCTGCCCCGAACTCAGCCTACTTCAGGGCTGAGGTTTGGGGGAAGGGTGAGCCCAGTGCTAGAGGGCCCCCCTTGTCCCAGAGCAGAGAGGAGCAGAGCGGGCAACTTTTACTAAGCACGCCCTTTGGACGGGTAGTTCCTGGGCTAGCAAGGAGTCCTACCCAGCATCAGCAGATTCATCCGAACCCCAAAACAAGGGGCCCTGATCCAGCACCAGCAGATCCACTCAGACACTGCAAGGGGCCCTGATCCAGTGCCAGCAGATACATCTGGACTCTGCCCTAAGTAGCCCTGACCCATTGCAGGCAGATACACCCGGACTGAGGGACCAGGCCACTGAGAAGGAAGGAAGAGATGGGCAGGCGATAATCCAAGAATTCATCCAACAACCTGAAAAGCAATATGATAACACCAGAATCCAGTGAGTATGGAACAGGAAAACCTGAGCAACCTATTCCAGAAGAAGTAGAAGAAATTGACTTTAAACGTAACATTATGAAAGTTATACAGACTTTTAAGAAGAGGCGAAAAACTCCTTTAAAGAAAGGGATGAGAAAACTAACAAAAAATTAGAAGAAATGAATAAATTCCTCAAAGATACCCTAGAAAACCAAGAAAAAGCAATCAAACAGGTAACGGAAACAGTTCAAAACTTGAAAACTGAAATGGAGGCAATGAAGAAAACACAAACCGAGAGATGGCAGGATATGGAAAATCTGGATAAATGAACGGGAACCACACAGACAAGTATAACCAACAGAATACAAGAGATAGAAAAAAGAGACTCAGACACTGAAGATACGATAGAGAAAATAAACTCAGTGATTGAAGAAAACAACAAATCCAACAAATTCACAACACAAAACATCCAGGAAATCTGGGACACCATGAAAAGACCAAACCTAAGAATAATTGGGATAAAAGAAGGAGAATTCCACTCCAAAGGTCAAGAAAATATATTCAACAAAATTATTGAAGAAAACTTTCCCAACCTAAAGAAGGATATTCCTATGAAGGCTCAAGAAGCATACAGAATACCAAATAGGCTGGATCAAAAAAAAAAATCATCCCCTCACTATATAATAATCAAAACATATAGAATAAAGAAAGAATATTAAGAGCCGCAAAGGAAAAAGGTCAAGTAACATATAAGGGTAAACCTATCAGAATTACACCTGACTTCTCTATGGAAATCATGAAAGCCAGAAGGTCTTGGATAGATGTACTACAGAAACTAAGAGACCATGGATGCAAGCCCAGACTACTACACCCAGCAAAGGTTTCTTTCAGCATCGATGGGGAAAACAAGATATTCCAGGGGGAAAAAAATTAAGCAATATATAGCCACGAACTCAGCCTTACAGAAAGAACTAGAAAGTAAACCACAACTAAGGAAGCAAACAACACCCATAATAACACAGACATCTAACAACCCTACACCAGCTCAGCTCAAGGAAGGGAGACACACAAACTCTACTACCAAAAAGAAAATAACCGGAGTTAACAACCACTGGCCATTAATAACACTTAATATCAATGGACTCAACTCACCTATAAAAAGACACAGGGTAAGAGAATGGATACAAAAACAGGATCTGACATTCTGCTGTTTACAAAAAACACACCTCAACCACAAAGACAGACATTATCTCAGAGTAAAGGGTTGGGAAAAGGTTTTTCAATCAAACGGCCCTAAGAAACAAGCAGGTGTGGCTATACTAATATCTAACAATATCGACTTCAAACTAAAATCAGAAGAGATGGAGATGGACACTTCATACTCATAACAGGAATGATTGATCAAGATGAAGTCTCAATCCTGAATATCTCTTCCCCTAATATAAAGGCACCCGCATATGTAAAAAAAACCCACATCATTAGAACTCAAAGCACACATCAAACCCCACACAATAATAGTAGGAGATTTCAACACCCCTCTCTCACCAATGGAGAGGTCAACCAGACAGAAGCTTAACAAGGAAATATGAGTTCTAACAGATGTAATGAATCAAATGGATTTAATAGACATCTACAGTACACTCTACTCAAACAGGAAAGAATATATCTTCTTCTCAGCATCTCATGGAACCTTCTCGAAAATTGATCACATACTCAGTAACAAAGCAAACATCCACAGATACAAAAAGTTGGAGTAACCACCTGTGTCTGTCAGATCACCATGGAGTAAAGTTAGAATGTAACAACAATTCCACCCCCAAAAAACATACAAATTCATGGAAACTAAACAGTCAACTACTGAACCACTCCTGGGTCAAGGAAGAAATAAAGAAAGAAATTAAAGACTTCCTTGAATTCAATGAAAATAAAGAAACAACATACACTAACTTATGGGACACTATGAAAGCAATACTAAGAGGAAAGTTCATTGCACTTAGTGCCCACATAAAGAAAACGGAGAAAGTACACATTCGTGACTTAACAGCACACCTGAAAGCTCTAGAAAAGAAAGAGGCAGACTCACCCAGGAGGAGTGGAAGACTGGAAATAACCAAACTGAGGGCTGAAATCAACTAAATAGAGACACAGAAAACAATCCAAAGAATCAATGAAACGAAGAGCTGGTTCCTTTAGAAAATCAACAATATAGACAAACCCTTATCCAAACTAATCAAAAGACAGAGAGAGAACACTCATATTAACAAGATCAGAAATGAAAAGGGGGACATAACAACAGACACTGAGGAAATTCAGAGAATCATTAGGTCTTACTA
Organism: Ondatra zibethicus; assembly: GCA_004026605.1. NCBI lineage: Eukaryota > Metazoa > Chordata > Mammalia > Rodentia > Cricetidae > Ondatra > Ondatra zibethicus. The sequence goes on from PVIU01006757.1 coordinate 41,448, forward strand.
CAAAAGCCTGTATGCCACAAAATTGGAAAATGTAAAAGAAATGGACAGTTTTTTAGATAAATACCACATACCGAAATTAAATCAAGACCAGGTGAACAATTTAAATAGACCTATAAGTTGCGAGGAAATAGAAGCTGTCGTCAAAAACCTCCCAACCAAAAAAAGCCCAGGACCAGATGGTTTTAATGCAGAATTCTACCAGAACTTCCAAGAAGAGCTAATACCTATACTCCTTAATGTGTTTCACATAATAGAAACACAAGGGCCATTGCCAAACTCTTTTTATGAAGCTACAATCACCCTGATAACAAAACCACACAAAGACGCAACCAAGAAAGATAATTATAGACCAATCTCACTTATGAACATTGATGCAAAAATTCTTAATAAAGTACTGGCAAACCGAATCCAAGAACACATTAAAAAAATCATCCATTGTGATCAAGTAGGCTTCATCCCATAGATGAAGGGCTGGTCAACATACAAAAATCTATCAATGTAATCCATCACATAAATAAACTGAAAGAAAAAACCATATGATCATTCCATTAGATGCTGAAAAAGCATTTGACAAAATTCAACACCCCTTTATGATAAAGGTCTTGGAGAAATTAGGGATACAAGGATCATATATAAGTATAATAAAAGCAATATATAGCAAGCCGCAAGCTAACATCAAATTAAACGGAGAGAAACTCAAAGTGATTCCACTAAAATCAGGAACAAGACAAGGCTGTCCACTCTTGCCATATCTCTTTAATACAGTGCTTGAAGTCCTAGCAATAGCTATAAAACAAAATAAGGAGATCATAGGGATTCGAATTGGAAAGGAAAAAGTCAAACTTTCGTTATTTGCAGATGATATGATAGTGTACATAAGTGACCCCAAGAACTCTACCAAAGAACTTCTACAGCTGATAAATACCTTCAGTGAAGTGGCAGGATGCAAAATCAACTAAAAAAAAAATCAGAAGCCCTCCTATACACAAAGGATAAAGAAATAGAGAGGGAAATCAGAGAAACATCACCTTTCACGATAGCCACAAATAGCATAAAGTATCTTGGGGTAACACTAACCAAGGAAGTGAAAGATCTATTTGACAAGAACTTTAAGACCTTGAAGAAAGAAATCGAGGAAGGATCTCCCATGCTCCTGGATTGGTAGGATCAATATAGTAAAAATGGCAATTCTACCAAAGGCAATCTATAGATTCAATGCAATCCCCATCAAAATCCCAACAAAATTCTTCATGGACCTGGAGAGAACAATAACTAACTTTATATGGAAAACCAAAAAGCCCAGGATAGCCAAAACAATCCTATACAATAAAGGAACTGCCGGAGTCATTACAATCCCTAAGCGCTTAGCTCACAAGACCAGAGAAGCCGAATAGCAAGATGAACCCAAAGAAAGCATGTACAGGTCTTCCTGGAAGTTGGAAGCAAACAAGATCGTCAGTCAAAAGTTGGAAGCACGGGGGCGGGGATAGAGGCGTGGGTAGGGAGGGTGAGGGAAGAGGAGTGGGGGAAGGAGAAGGGAGAAGGGAAGGTCTGGGGAGAGCTTGGGGGAGTGGGAGGGTGGAGATGGAAGAAAGGTGGATATTGGAGAAGGGAATAAGATATCTACACTAAGGGAGTCATTTTAGGACTGGCAAGATACATGGCCAGGGAGGGAATCCCACGTGTCTACGTGGATGTCCCTGGCTACGTATTTGGGCAGCAGAGGAAAGGGTGCAGGAACTAGCTTTTTCCCAGAGTCACATTGATGAATATCTTGATCACCACCATAGAAATTTTGTCCGATGGACGGAGGTAGAGACAGAGACCCACATTCACATCAGAGCAATGGACTGAGCTCCCAAGGTCTAGTCGAAGGGCAGAAGGTGGGAGAAGAGGAGCAAGGATGTTAGGACCGTGAGGGGCTGGTCCACCCACTGAGACAGTGTGCCTGAACTAATGGGAGCTCACCAAATTCAGCTGGACTGGGACTTAACGAGCGTATGATCAAACCAGACTTTCTGAATGTGGCTGCCAATGGGGGCAGACTGAGAAGCGATCAACAATGACACCAGGACCTATCTCTTCTGCATGTATTATCTTTTTGGGAACCTAGTCTATTTGGATGCACACCTTTCTAGGCCAGGATGGAGGGGGGAGGGCCTTGGACTTCCCACAGGGCAGGACACCATGCCATCTTTTAAGGAAGTAGGGGAGGGAGGAGGGGTGAGGGAGAGCGGAAGAGGCCTGGGAGAAGGGGGGGGATGTAAAAATTTTATTTTTTTTTTGAATGGAAAAAAATAAAAGAATATGAAAAAAAGAATAATAACTATACTTTAATGGTTATAAGGGGAAAACTCAAGCTACAAGAGTGGGAAGTCCGACTTCCTATATGTCTGGGGGGCACTGTGCAGAGAGGGCACGAACCTTAATTTCCCAGTTTTTCCTCCTCCATTATAGGTAGCCACGCCTTAATTAGATGTGATTGGTTGATAGAGTTTCCCCATCGATAGGGGATTATATGATCCTGGAGGATTTCACCTAAATCCTCATCCTTTTTCAGCAAGCACTGGGGTATCTGTTCTGACTCCACAAATGCCTTTTATCCTCTACCAAACTACTAACGTCTTTCCTATTTAAATAATGCAAGAATTTAGGGACATAGCAAAACTTTTTAGTGTGGCTGTGGTGACATGATGTACAACCTCACAGAACATACTTACTGTTACCTTTATTTCCCATTTACTTTGTGCCTTAAATGCATGCCAGGGCATATGCAAAGTATCTCGAAGAAATAAAGGTATTAACCTTTTCATTATTAAAAATTTAGTTCTCCTTTTCCAGCACACTTTCTTCGTCTTTATTGATTGAAGTAAATCCTTATTTTAATTTTCCCGGTCACCAAATATTTGTCTACAGCCTCCTTAATTTTTCTGATTATGAGCTTCCTGAGATAGACTATTATCTGAGTTTCCAGTATGCATGCAATTTGGATACAGCCAAAGCTTAGGTGTAGAAGTACTATTTAATTTTGGTAATATGTAAATGGACTGTGTCTATGAAATTTGGCAGTAAGTTATGTGATAAATTGAGAACACCAGAAGATGAGACTCCCCACTTCTTGCCTTTGCCGGGGTGACAGAGATTGCATCACCAAATAACATTCCAGTTGGGGAAGTTCAAAGTTAATTATGGGCCTTGGATCAGCTAAGAGCTAGTTTGCTTCAAGAAGTAATCTGTGTTAAATTGGAAGCCAAGATAAGAGAGAAGGGGTGTGGACTCTGAGGGGAGAGTAGATATTGATGAAGGGTTTCATATTTCATTTTTCTGCTGTGTGATAGTATGCATTAGGTATCTTCTTCCCCATCACAACATGGAACAAAGCTTTAGTACAGTAGCATTTCTACATCAGTTATGGATTTGACTCTGTAGATGTGTGTGTGTGTGTGCATGTAACAGTATGTGTATTTGTGTACATATGTCTATGAATGTGTATTTCTGTATGTGTGTGTGCACAGTGAGTGTGTGTGCCACAGCTTGCACAAAAATTTTAGGAGCTAGTTTGCTTTTTCACCATGTGGGTTCTATAGACTGAAATCAGGTTATCAGACTTGGCAGCAAGCAACTTTAAACACAGAGGCATCTCACTGGCCTAACCTCTTGATACTCTTTTATTCTGCAATTCAATATTACTTCTTAGCCTTCACTGGGTGGGTTTATTTACAGTGTTCTGAACATTAGTATAAAATACTTTAATAGATAAATTACATTTTAAATGTGCAACTTGCAAATACGCAAGACACAGATTGTGATGCATTAATACAGAATTCTGGAGTGGCTGAGAAGAACTTGTAAACAGTTTACCTAATACTGAATTTTTGTGTGTGCTAAGAACACCAGGACTTTTCAATCTTAGTATTCATCAAGCAAGCATTCTGTATCTTGTTATTAACAATGCTCCTCACAATTTTCAACAGATATCCTGAACTTATTTCTTCTACCTAATGAAAATTTGTATATTTTGATCAACATTCCTATAAGATCCAGAAGAACAAATGATTATCTGTGGTACTTATTTGAATGCCAACACACACCCTAGTCTACAGGCTCTCTCAGTGGCTTTACTCAATTCTGCTCACCAACCCCTTATCCTGAACTTTTCCAGTTCATGGCTTCCCTTCCCCTAGTTTCTCATTTCCATAAGACCCTACCATTTTGGCCATGTGCACTCTTGGATCTCGATTCCCTTTCTTGGTCTTCTTTGATCTCTCTCTCTCTCTCTCTTTCCTTCTTCGCTGGCTCTTCCTTTCTTTTTCTCCTCATGGTTTAGTTCAGTCTACTGGCCATGGTGAGTCTACTACTTTCTCTTTCTTCTCTAGACTTTTCTAGATGTCTCTGGCTGTACACTCACTCATATCTACAATAAAAGCCTTCTCCCTGACCATTCTTGGAAAAGTCATGTCACCACTTTATACAATTCACTCAATATTCTTACTCCCAGTTCTGGTAACCACTATAATACTTAAAAGGGTGAACAATTTTATGAGTTTGCAATTTTAAAATTCCAATAAAGCTAAAAACCATGTGGCTAATGTCTGTGCCTCACTTATTTAGTTCAAGTAACAGACAGTGTTTCAGGTGTACTGCTGTGAACTATAATATTTAAGTTTTAAATACTAAGAAGATTCCTTTGTGTTTACTGCTCAGATTTTGTTTCTTCAGACATTGATTGGTTGATACTCAATTTGATTCCATATCTTGACTCTCTTGAATAATGTTGCAATTAATATGAATGCTACAACCTCCTTTTGATGATGTGATATTATTTATTATCTGTATGCTGTATGCTCAATAGAAGGAATGCTGTTTCATGAGGTATTTATATTCTGTAAGTTCTTTGAGTACTGTTCATAATGTTTTCCACGTGGTTACACTAATTTACATCCTGAAGTTCTCACTGACCTTGATTCTCTTTCAACATTTTAATAACAACTATTTGATTTATTATTGTAGTTTAGTTTCCATTTTCTTGAAGACTGCTAATTTAACAAGATATCAATCGAGCATTTTGTAACATACCTCTTGGATATTAGTATATCTCCTTTTGATAAATGTCAGTTCTTTGCTTACTTGCTAATCTGGTAATTTGTTTCTTATTGCTGTATGTATTCCTTACATATTTTTAGTATTAACCTCTTGTCAGATGCATAGATTCACTATTTTTTCTCATTATGTATGTATTTTTATCTCATTGATTCTTTTCCTTGGTGAGCAGAATATTTTCAATTTGATGTATGCTTGTCTATTTTTACTTGTCAGTGATTTTTAACTCATATGTTAAAAGTCATTTGAGCATGGGTAATTGTAGAATGACAACTTCTAAAAATCAGCAAAACACTTCCATAAAATACTGATTTCCCTGGTCATTTCAATGAAGAGGGCTGATGGCTACTTAGAGCTGTGTAGTTCTCCAAGGAGAATGGTGAACTCTCTTTTACAAAAAATAAGTTTTCCTGAAATTAATACCTCTGTTGAGGGAACTTATTTAGGATTAATAAAACTGTGATGCTATAGTGGAGAGGTGTTGGGAATAGAACGTTTGCAAGGTTGAGGTTAAAATGTCAAGTCTAGACAACTATCCAGTATAGGAATGGTAGGATAAAGGGTAAATTAAGAAATCTACTTTAAACTAAAAAGCAACTATTAACCTCAAATATTTTACATTGGTAAGGATTTTTGTATATTGTTACAAATATAAGGCTGTTTTTGTTATACTGTAAATTTGTTTCTATTTTTGTTTAATGTCTTAAACCTGTGCATCTCATTTAAGGGGGTAATGTAAATTTCTAGTCCTTAAAAACTATTTAGGATAATAAAGAAATACAGGTTACTAATTAGTCATTTATAACAATAAAACTTAGAGTCATGTCAAGTATGTTTTAAAAGTCAAACAGAAATATTTATATAGATAGGTGGTCTTTAAACACTTCAAAGACATACAGAATATGACATTTAAAATGTTTTAATTACATAAGGCTTTTCATTATAGTGAGCCATATATGCTCCTGGTAGCTCCAGTTTACCTCATAAAAAAGATGATGGTCACCAAATAACCTCCTTATGGAGTTTGCTTTCAATCTGGTAAAGCTAGCCATTTGAGTAAGAAAATACCCATGCCTCAATTGATGACAATGTGCTGTCCAAATTGAACAAGAAGGACACAAAAGAAGGTGACTGCTGAACTTTCACAAGGTAGCACAGTCCTTCAAAAATTTTCTGCTTCACAAAAAGTATGTCATATACTCTAGGCCTGTGGGCTGAAGATGAATGCCCCAATGTCACAGAGGGACCTTGGGTGACTGTCCAGGTAGCCAGATGTTTCTGTCATTTCTATAGCTTTGGGAGTTGCTTGCTCTGCACATTTTGTTTACTCAGGCAATATTATATGCTTTTCAGGTCTCTGATGGAGTTAAGGATGAGATAGTTATAGTTACAGTTTTCCTTCTTACTAAATTCAAGAAAGAAACTCACAAAAGTGGTATAAAGTGTAAGGTTGAGAGGCATAAAAGCTTAAATTGTTTATCCAAGAAAATGCTTTGAGGTATAAAAAGGTAGTTTTAGGAAGGTAATACAAGTTATGATAAAAAATGGCTTAGGTTTAAAACTTTAACTTCATCAAGATAAGATATATTATAGAATATTTTCTTTGAACATGCCAAATACAAATGGATTAGATATCATGAATTAAATTCTAACCTGATAATTGTTTGTATTGTATATAATTTTACTATTTTAGAGTTAAAATCTTTCCTTTCTTTTTCAAGGCAGGACTTCTTAGTGTAGCCCAAGTTGTATTGGACTGCCTCACTTTGTAGACCAGGCTGGTCTCAAACTTGAAGAGATCCACCTGTCTCTGTCTCCAGAGTGTTGGGATTAAAGGTGTATGCCACAATGCCTGGCTAATACCTTTCCTTTTTATTTAGACAAAAAGAGGGAAATGTTATGTGATATTTGTACATTGTGTAAAAAGGTATTGCTGTGATTGGTGTGATTAAAAAGCTGAGTGGCCAATAGCTATTCAGGAGATATAGGTAGGACTTCTGAGCAGAGATCTCTGAGAGGAAGAAGGCAGAATTGCCAGGCAGATGCACAGGAAGCAACACAGGAAGTATGGAAAAATGAGTTAATGAGTTAATGAGTCCAGATTGGAGACTAAAATAAATGAGTTAATTTAAGTTATAAAAGCTAGTGGGACAAGCCTATACTAAGGCCATACTTTCATAATTAATAATAAGTCTTCATGTCATCATTTGCTGGATGGCAGTTCCAAAGAGAAAGTACTACCACCATCCGGAGCCAGTGAAATCATGGATTTTAGAGGAGAACCTAGAACTACCAATTAATTCAACTAGCATAATCTGTAACTACATTCTAAACATTTGTTCTTATGCCCACAGATAAGTGTAACCGTCAACACCTCCACAAGAAAGTTTCTCTTTGCAACAAATGTAGACCATTATAGAAAACCAAAACTTAAGGAAATGCAGAGATGGGGAGTCTAGTCCCAGTGAATACATCTACAAACTCTCCTATATCTAGGACTCAGGAAACACTGCAAAAAAGAAAGTGAAATAGCTAGTTCTCTGACTGTGTCTCCTAGGAATGTCAGAAGCTACACTCATAGAATCTTACAAATATGGTTTCCAAAATAGGAGCTGAACAAGAACAAAAACAATAAGCATGCCAGAGTTGATGGAGGAAATCCCAAGAGGCCCTGACACTACACAAAGAACTACATAAAAGTAAGGAATGTTGAGCGAGGGAGAGCTAGTCTTCTTCAGCGAAAAGTTCACCAAGTGGTTTCTCATACCAAACTGTCAGCAGTGAAAACATGCATGCAAGTAACATTATAAAGACTGAGCAGGTTATTTTAGAAAGACATATATGCATATATAAAAACATATATGCATATAAAAATTAATGAGTAAAGAGTTTATGAATATGATGAAAGAGTGTATGGGATGTAGGCCCGTATTTCTACATGATATGGCAGCCAGGCTCTCAAGCCATCATTCCAACCTGAAGTGGTCACGTACCCTTCTACACAGGCTGTCGCCACCCTAACAAAGTGTCAGGATGTTGTTTTGCTCCTTCTCTATAATTTGGAGGACTCCTGAATAGAGATGCTAAGTCAAGTCTAGTGACTGAGATATCATACTGACCAGGAAGATGTGACAGAACAGGCAAAGGTAGATGTGGGTGTGACTAGAGACATTCACCTGGTTACCTAGGAAACAGAATGCTAATGTATTTTTCCCCTCAGTTTAAGTTTTGATATAAAGGCTGTCTGGAGAATATATGTGGCAGAATTTTCAGGATGTGAACTCAGGATTTCATGAGGGATCACGGAAAATCTACCTCCCAACAAAGCCATGTGAGTTGTGTCTTTATTTCCACGCCTCCGTGTCAGTCCAGAGGAATAGTTTATGTCGGTTGAGAGACATAATTTATGGTCCAGGCTGCCACTGAACCATGACAATTGGAGCTTTTGGATGAAGGAAAAAGAAGGGGAAATGGTGTGATTATGTTATTATATCAAAAATAAAATAAAGACATAGTCTAAAATACTAAGTACCTGTCAGTTCCAGGTACGGTGGGACATGCCTGTAATCTCAGTATTTAGAACACTGAAGCAGAGGATTGTGAGATTGAGGGCAACCTCTGCTATACAATGAGAACTTGCATTAAGAAGCAGTATTAATTCCCATTGAAAAATTGTTAAGCCCATTTTTTAGAAAGTCCTATAAAGAGTAATAAAATTATTTGTCTGGAAAAGAGATTTCTTCAGTATGGGCAGTATGTTACCTAGATGCCATAGGATCCAGAGAGATGGTTCAGCAGGTAAAAGCACTGTCCATGCATGCCTGACCACCTGAGTTTTTCCTACGACTCATACAAATAGGCGATGTAGCAGTGCACATCTATAATTCCAATATTGTGGGAGGGAAGGGGTGAGGGCAGGAAGACTGAATGGAAGCCTGCAGCCAGATAACCAGTCTTACTCAGTGCAGAGACTCCAACTCAAAACAAAGAAACTCCAACTCAAAACAAAGGTAGAAGCAAACACTAACTCAAAATATTCACCATCTGTCCCCCACATGTACACTGTGAAATGTGTGTGTACACACTCAGGCACATTATATGCATACACCTCAAATGTCCAAGAATGAAATAGGAAAGCAATGTATGAGTTGATAGTAGTGTATACTTTAAGAGTGTGTTGTGGAGGTGGCTGGAGAGATGGCTCAGCAGTCAAGACATCTTGCTGCTCCTGCAGAGAACTGAGTTTGACTCCTGACACACACATTGTGGGTGGAGTTTCTCTGTATCCCAGAAGTTACTCCCAAATATAACCACACAGAGACTTGTTATAATTATAAATGCTTGGTCAATAGCTCTGACTTATTACTAGCTAACTCTTACATTTAAAGTTAACCCATATTTCTCATCTACTCTCTGTTACTTGGCTGTACCTTCTTTTAACACAGCACTCATTTTGCTTCTCTCTGTGCCTGCTTGAGACTCTTTAGACTCCACCCTTCTTCCCAGCATTCTCCCTGCCCCCCAAATCCTGCCTAAATATTGACCAATCAGTTTTTTATTAGCAATGAGAGGAACACATTTTCAGTGTACAGAAGAATTATTCTGCAGCAACACTTCACCTGTATCTCTAGCTCTCGTGGAGTTTACTGTCTCCTGGTTTCCATAGGCATTTGCACTCATGTGGACACAACCCACATAAAAGTCAAACGCAGACACATAATTAACATGTAAAATATACTTTGAAAATAAAAAGACGTGTTTCTGTGGTAATTGATATTTAAAAATATTTTTCTTGAGAAGTAGAGGCAGCCATACTAGAAAGATCCAGATTCTTCTTGTACCTTCTTTTTTGGTATTGCATTGCTGATTTCAAGCATTTAAAAAAGATTTATGACTTTTATATCTTTGCACTAAGGAAAACATTATTATGTGTTGCCTCTTTTTTGCTGCGCTTACATAAGTAATGATCTGTATAGTAGCAAACGACACCATGTCTCTGCCTGGGCTCTCAATGTCTTTTCTATGCTTTTCTTTTCCCTTAAGACAGGTGGATGCCCAAGTAGATACACATTAGTACCATAAAATCTTCAAAATTTTCTTGCTCAGAACTGGGTGCTAATAAAAGTAACCATTACTATTTGAACTTGATCCTATTTACTCTTATAAATGCAAAAATCATGTTATCTGTGACATAGTTCTACAAAGAATGAAGACTTCAGAATGCAGGAAAATCTACCCAATCTATTCTTTTCTGACCTTTCCTGTGAGGACCACTGCTTGTGCAAGGCCCCTTTAAATCTATTAGTATAAGCTGATATTTCTCAGAATACAAACTGAATTTTAGGTTATTTCTCAGCAGGTTTAATTTCGTAACCCATTGTCTTCTGGGAGAGGATGTTGGCAAGGGAATAATACTAATGAATGTTTCACCTGATTGAATAAACTTAGGGACAAACAAGTTATAGGATGAAATCAGAAATAAAAACAAAGAATTTTAATTTAGTAACAAAGTTTATCCTGTATTTAGGTTAATTTAAAACTGAAGCAAGAGGTACATGTTCTACAAAGAGCATGCCATTTTCAGGGTTTGAAAACTTATTTATTTCCTTATTTATTCTATATTCAATACCAGTGGTTTAGGGATGGAGGAAATATTGAATTCTGTTGTATTGCACAAATAAAAAGATGGCAGTTTGAGTTTGATTTTCAAGAATGCAAGACCATGAAATTGCTTGGAGCTTTGTCTATTATGATCTGGTGTAAAAAGTAGGCTCTATCCTTGGATGCAATCTACTCAGTTTAAATTTAGGATGTTAGGAAGGCAAGGAACTAAATGTTGTGTTTGGGGGATGGGTGGGAATAGTTTGTGCAAGCAATATTAAACATAGGGTGCAGCATGAATAATAAAAAAACACAGAGACAGATATTGGGGTTCAAGCTGACGATCAGAAAAACAAAGCAGCCAAGTCACAGGAGAGTTCTTACCTCTACCAAGGCTCAGACAAACAAAGGGGCAATTCTGTCCTCAGTGTGACTACAGACTGCAATGCTCTTCACCAAACCTCAGACTTCAGACTGAGACCCTGACCTCCTGTCTCCTCCCATTTTATAGTCCTCTTTAGTGCTGGGATTAAAAGGCATACACCACCATTGGTTAACCACTATAACTGCTGGGATTAAAGGTGTGTGCCACCACTGCCTGGCCTGTATGACTGACTAGTGTGGCTAGCTTTGCACTCTGATCTTTAGACAAGCTTTATTTATTAAAAAACAAATAAAATATCACTATAATAGGGATTGAATATTAATGGGAATAAGGGAAGTTCCAGAGACTGCCTGGGAGTTACAAATTACTATTACTGTAAGATTTTGCTATTTTAATTTGTTATTCATGCTAGCATTTAGAAAAATGCTTTCTAAACTATGGAAACCATAAGGCTACAACATTTTTTGTGTGGTAATGTGTGGAAATCTTAGCTGTTATCCGTTGCTTTCTGCCTGTCTGTGTGTGCTCTTCCTCATCACAGGAACTGAAATACTTTGCTCATGTTTCTTTTACTCTTAGACCTGGGGCATTTTCATGATTTCCTTGGTTGATTGCATTTGGAGAGAGTGGTGTCGCTTTTTTAACCCCATAAAAGGTCATGTGACATTTTCCTAGGACTCTTATCCTGCTTGATTTGGAGCAATTTTTCCAACTGCTATGTGATAAGAAGTTTAAGCATCATACAAGGACCATATGTGGGTCCTGTGGTAAACAGTGCTTTGAGGCCCCAGAAGAGATATGCATTATACCAACTTTTGCTGTGTGAGCATGACACCTCCTCACTTATCCTGCGCCAGCTTCTGCCTGAAGACTCCTTATACACAAGTAAGAGTTGCTAACTGAGCCAGTCAACCCACCAAACCTCAAGAGAAAAAAATAATAAGATGTAAAAAGCATGGCCTTAGGGGTGTTTTTTTTAACCTAGCAATAAAAAAGAAGAGAATTCTTAATATGTTATTTACGCAAATATCTGTCAATTCTCAGTAGGTAGACTCACAACAATTAGAGCAAGTGAATAAGCACCAGAGATACACAGATCTGAACACATGAAAACTTACTATTGTTCTTTTACGTTTCTCATGGCCTCCTGTTTCCCCAGATAACACCCTGGTCTGTGGAAGGCAGCAATGAATTCAGTCCTGGCAGATTTATGCTTTATTCTTCTGATAGTCTCACATAATGATGAAATTTGTTTTGAAGTGTCTAAGCAGCTTCAACCATCACATTTTATTTTGGGATGCTCCTTGCGCTGCCGAAATAATGCTGGTATATTGGCATTCTAAAATTCTCTACATTCTAATGAACTTAGAAAGACACAAGTCAGGTATGAAGGGGTGGGTGATCCATGTTTACGGATGCTAAAGGGCACTCTTAGTTACTGAGACATACAAGGAAGAAGATAATTGCGGAAAGGCACAACCAGGAAAAAAGTCCTACAGTGCCAGGAAGATTCTGTAAACTAAAAAAAGTAGGGGAAAGGAAAGAAAGGTGGACTCCATACATATTTGAAGAACTAAATTTTTTAAAGAATTTTTCTTACTCTGTGTATACAAATAACTGAATGGATGATGATGATGATGATGATGATGATGATAATGCAAAATGTGTTCTGTAGAGTGATGGGTATTCATTCTTCTCCTGACACCATTGACTGTCCCCTAGACTTATACTGTCTTCTGGACATAGCATGATGTGTTACTAGAAAATAGAAAATGTCAGTTTATTAACTGTTTGCTGGTGGTCACACAAATATATGATTGTAGCCAACTGGGTAATGTCCTGATGTTGGGAAGCTCTGTGGGCAACTGTGACTGGGATTTCAGTTTTCAGGAATCCTATTTCAGATGTTGCTTTTCTTGAGGGGTCAAATAAGAAAGAATTAAAGGTGTTAGATAAGACAAGAAAGGTTCTTTGTTGTTGCTTTTCACACCCTGCTAGTGAGTTGTTCTCTCTAGGGATACTACTGTCTTCTGATCTCAGGCCTGGAGTGGGGTGGATCTTGGAGAAACACCTGCACACTCCGGCCTCTAGGGGGAGCGCAAGACCTTCTCTTGTGTGTCCTTACCCAGCTTCCCTCTTGGGCGTTTCCCACCAGCACCTGTTTCCCCCATATCATGTTACTTACTGACTATTAGCACTATTGTGTTCACAGTTTTGCTCAGCAAAAGACATGATTACTTTAAAGGCAAGATGGAGTTATTTAAGTAACACCTATGAGACACACTTGTACTCTTCCTTGTATCTAAAAATCTTTCTGTGCATATATGTATGCGTGTGAAGACAGTTGGTACTCCATAACCCTTGTCTACATTTGGGGAGTCAGCCGATTGTGGGTTGAACATATTTGGAAAGAAAATGCTAAGTCATTATTGGAAGGCATGCAGGCATTTTTTGGCCATGACTTCCTAATTAATACTGACACAATACCTTATTTCCATTAGATATCATATGGATAAATTCAGAGACAGTTTATAGTACAAGGAATGAAATGTGTGGAATCTGAAAATTCCAGGCCATTATTTAGAAGGGATTTGAACAATTTTGGTTTTATTATCCTTAGATCATCCTGGAACCAGTCCCCTCTGGACATAAAGGGTGGCTTCATGTCCACACGTTTGCCTCTAGAGCTGTATTTGTCATGTATCTGTAACAATAATGTATGCATAAGTATATCCAATATGTGTACATATATATATGTGCATCTTATATCTATAAAAATCATGTATGGATATATATGTATATATACCTGTATCTATGCATGCCTGTATGTACATATAAACTTTGGAGAAAGATGGTTTCTCCTCTATAATTTAAAAGTGGAGTTTACATCCCTGAAGAAAATGTTCCCTATGTGTGGATGTTTCCATATGGAGATGACTCCCCATCTCCTAGCAGGCATCCATGGCAATAGATCCCATTCTAGGTTGGACATCATGAGCCTCTCTTTCATCCTTTCTGGGAGTTTTGGCTGGCATGATCTTGTGCAAGTCCTGTACATGAAGCACCAGCACGGTCCTAGCTGTCAAATATGCTTTCCTGAAGTTTAACCCTCTTTAAACTTCAGCTGGAAAATAACTTATTTTTTTGTGAGAGGCCATTGAAAGAATTAGAGCCATGCTTGGTTGGCACTGAATAATTCAATGATTCATGCACACTCGTGGCAGTTGTTGTCTGATCCACAAATAGATTTAAAAATTATATGGTCTGATGGGTTTTGTTTTCATTCATGGCAAATAACAGAGTACTGTGTTTCTTTACTTATTTTGAAGTTTTTAGCACCACAACCAAAGCCATGTTAAAATAACTGAAATGAGAATTATAGTAAAAGTTCAAAGCATTGGTGATTTTTAGAGAAACTTGCCTGAATATGTATGTGTATATGTATGTATATATGTATGTATGTGTATGTATGCATGCATTTATGTGTATATGTATGCATATATGTATTATGTATGCATGCATGTATATGAGTATTATGTATGCATGTATACAAATATTTACAAGTTCGTATTTCAGCAACTAGATAGACCCAAGAGAAATTAGAAATAGTTTATCTGATATTGGATTCTTGATAGTCATTTGCCTTTTAATGGGCAGAGGGACCAAACCCGAATATTGGAAGTTTGAACCAAAGATTTTTCTTATGTGACTTTGGAAACCGTCAAACTTCAATTTTACCATGAAACTGTCTGAAAAGAAGGAGATGGTCAATGAATTCAGATTTTCATATAAAATTACAAGCACTGCATTTTTAAAAATGTCTTGCTGCTAATTTGTATGGCCAAAGTTGAAGGTTTTTTAAACTGGAAATTGAATGGATGCACATAAAGTGTTTTGATCAAATGCGCTCACCTATGAACCCCTCTAGTTTCTTCTCAACGTTGTCACAACGATTCCCTTGCAAATGTATATGCTTTTTTAAAAGGCTGACTTCACCTAGTTAGCATGGATATAGGACTGTTTAGTGGAACATGGGTAGACCAAGATGGGCCTCCTGAGAGGAGCCACATCCCTGAAGAAAATGTTCCCTATGTGTGGATGTTTCCATATGGAGATGACTCTCCATCTCCTACAGGCATCCATGGCAATAGATCCCATTCTAGGAGGGATATCATGAGCCTCTCTTTCATCCTTTCTGGGAGTTTTGGCTGGCATGATCTTGTGCAAGTCCTGTGCATGAAGCACCAGCACGGTCCTAGCTGTCAAATATGCTTTCCTGAAGTTTACCCCTCTTGATCGTACTCTTTCTCTACCTCCCATCCCTTCTGCGATGACTCCTAAACCTTGGAGGCAGTATTGATCATAGTTGAGTACTATACAGTCTCCTATTCTCTGCACATTGGCCAGTCTCTGTGTTAATTGCTCTTTAATATAAAAAATAAACTTCTCTGATGAGGATCGAGAGATGCACTAAGCTACTGGAATAAAGGTAAGAACATTAGGGTGAGTTTATTACCTTGTCTATTTAGCATAATAATAGTATTTGGCTCTACCCTAGAGTCCATGTTATAGGCAGCCACAGAGTTTTGGTGCAGTTAGTACTACCAGGCATGAGTTCCATCTTATCTTGTGAAGCGGCTTTTAAATCCCAGTAGAAAGGAGTTAGTTACTCCCATAATATTTGGGCCATTATCACACTAGTAGACATTTCTTGCCAGGCTAGTCATTACTATAGTTTGCAGATCTCACACCTGGGAAATAGTGACAAACATTATCTTATTAAATATGTAAAAGCCTTACACAAAGTGATAATTATTGAGGTACAATGAGAAACCAAATCGCAAAGAAGTTAGGAAAATCATTTTTGCTGGTATATTTGAACAATCAGGGTTTGAATTTAGGGTTTCAGACTATGAAGTCAATGCTTCATCATTGCTATAATAAATATGTACTAGCTACCAAAAATTTATGATGCTGTTTTGATTCTTTAAAATGCTCAAAGTAAAACTCAAACCACTTTATCTATTTCTGTATAAGTTACACAAATTATCTTGGAGAACATCTATCTATTTAAAGTTTACATTAATATTTTTGTAAGAAAGACAACAAATGGATAGAAACATACACTGATTATGACTAAAATAGAAATAAACTCTGTCATCAGAAAAGGTCCCCCCCCCCAAAAAAAAGGAAATAAACTCTGTGCTCTCCATGAAGTAGACTCTCTACAATTTATTGGCATTGGCAATGGTTCTTGAAGTTTGATGCTGTTGATATTCTTGACTCTTAACATTTCCATTATGATTTTATTTGATTGGAATAATGAGAATTTGTGTTAGACTGCTAGTATTTTGATGAATATGCTCTAGCACTAGCTTCACCTTTGAAGATTCATGGGTTTTCTTCCTTCTCTTGCATTAAGTACTGTATTAAAAGCTATCAAAAGTCCTATTAATTGAAACATATGGAAACCTATCGCACATTAAAAAGAAGTTGAAAATATGTAGCTGTGTCAGACTGGAAGGGAACTGTCCTAGTATTAGAAGCCAGATGAAAGAGTGTTAGTAGTCCCAACTGTGGTAGAAGGGGCTGTAACAACATTTTGGTGATTGAAGGGAGAAGACTTTGGGTGATTGGGAGGAATGGTGGTTGTTAACATATAACAGTGATTCTTAGCAGATTTTGTCCTTCAGGTGTGGGTGCTTAACAAGATCTGAAGATCTTTGTGCATTTTGTGGGTGTTTTAATGATACCCAGTGAACGGATGAAAAGAATTCTTACTAAGCATCCTATTAGCTGAAAGGAAGCCATTCAGAACAAGAACTGCCTGTTTTCAGCATTCACATTGAGAACATTTGTCTAGAAACCTTAAGCTTATAGGGACAGAATTTTGTATAGAGGGGACAGCAGACCCCTCAAAGAAATAATAATCTCAAAAGAATTCTACCTCAGCTGATGATGGGGGTGAAAACAACGACCATCACAGGTTTTGTCATGGAAGTGTTTGCCTGAAAGGAGTGCATATGGAGCTGTAGATGGATAAAGGTGGGGGAGGGAAGAGGACGAGAGGAAGGAGGGGAAGCTGTGGTTGGTATGGAAAGTTTTACTAAAAAATACTTCTGATACCGCTAAGCAACCTCTCAGTATGTGTTCACATTTACCAACTGTTTATCCTGTACTTTACATGTTTGGAAATGAGAACATTATTGGTGGTAAGTTATAACCTTGGGTTTTACTGCTGAAAATAAAAAGAAAACAAAACACATCTCTGTGGCTGAAAAGTTCCTGCACCATTCATCTTCATAGAAGGAGATAAAAGGCAAACAGAGCAAATAATAAAGCATAAAAGTTAAACAATGCTCCAAAAAGGAGACAGGAGAATCAATTAACAATAATGTTAAAGTCAGAAACATTTATAATAAAAATTAGCTCAAATAGGAATGCAAACCAATCAGGTTTAATACTTCTAAAGTACTTTAAGAAGTACTTAAAATTCTATGAAAATGCAGACTCTATAACAATGATTAAGTGGATCTCCAAAAAGAAACAAATCATAATAAAAAAAATAAAACTAAAGAATCCAATCAACATTTTAAAGAGCAAACTAAATGCACATGAAGAAGGACAAGGGCGTGGAAGTAAACACATGCACAGTTAGTCACAAGACAACACAATGGGGGAAAGCCCAGAGCACTAGAAAACAGGAGAGCTTAGAAAGCACAATGTCTTGAAACAAAGTCTCCTAAATGCAGTGGAGGTGGCATACACAGGAGGTGGCATTCCTTGTTAATGTGGATTAGAATAAGCCTGTCAGAACAAAACCCCATGTAAAATACAACTGTCAATTTAAGTTATTAGCAGGAATAAATTCTTTCTAAAATATTGAAGGAGTTAGTAGGTAGTATGTGGGTATGGAGTTCCAACTGGAACTCTAGGATGAAGGGATTTGGAAAAGTAGGCTGGTTGCTTCTTCAACCCATCAGACAGCAGACACTGGTTATCTGAAAGAAATAGCTGAGCAACTGGAACTCTAGGATGAAGGGATTTGGAAAAGTAGGCTGGTTGCTTCTTCAACCCATCAGACAGCAGACACTGGTTATCTGAAAGAAATAGCTGAGCAACTGGAACTCTAGGATGAAGGGATTTGGAAAAGTAGGCTGGTTGCTTCTTCAACCCATCAGACAGCAGACACTGGTTATCTGAAAGAAATAGCTGAGGCTCTACGAGGGAAAGAATTTTTTTTTAATAATTGAGGCTGGGCATCCATTATCTGAAATGTATGGGGTCAGAAATGTTTCAAGTGTTAGAATGTGTTTACATAGTTTTCTTGGCGATGAAAAAAACAAATTTAAATGTGAAACCCATTGGCGTTTACGTTACCACAGCTTGAAGGTAACTTCATATATTACTTATACTATACCTGCATTTTGGGTTCAACAACTAGTCACACAACAATAGAGGTAGAATTTTTCATGTACAGTGTCCTCTCAATGTTCAGATTTGTCTAGAATTTAATATTCTGAAAATACTTTATTTACTATTATTGGTTCATGCTTATTTAACATATATGTTTTGTTCATCATTTCCATGTTTTTTAGCATTATTGTCATATATTTTATTACATAAATAAATTACATACATATGTGATATGTGGATATATATGTATATATACATATATATACATATAAACACATGACATATGTCTTACAACCTCAATGCTATCTGTTTGTTATCAGCATGTTTAGTTAATAATCTTTTAAAGAAACTTGGGGGAAATGTATGCTATATGTAATCTTACACATGGGTAAAATCATATATTTTTAAAACCATTTTCCATAGTTTCATCACATCACAATCATACTTATTATTCCCAGCTGCCTTTACCCTTAGGTGAACTTCTACTATATTGCACAGGCTATGTCAAGTCCTCAAGTCCCTGGAATCAAGACACGATCTTGCCTGAGCATCAGGAGGAGGGACCACGCATGTGTACCACTATGGTGGGTGAGTAAAATGTTCATCACTTACCAGTTGTGGTTCCAGTTACACTAACTTTATTCTAGCTGTCTCAAGTTTTTCTCCTCATCTATTTATTCATTAGTCCCATTTAAAGTACTGATTGTTTACCTTTTATTGAGCGTAGATTATCCTCTAAATGAAATGAAGCAAGCAAGGTGAATATGAGCTCCCAAAGACTGAAGCAACAGGTACAGGGCTTACACGGATCTACACCAGGTCCTCTTACATATATATTATAGATATTAGTTTAATATTTTTATGGGATTTCTGACTGTGAGAACAAGTGGGTCCCTGAGTCTTGTTCCTGCTCTTGGGCTCTTTTCCCCCTGTTGCCATGTACAAGTTTGATATGATAGGTTTTGTTTCACCTTATTATATTGCATTTTGTCCTGTTTGATTATTGTCATTTAGAATCCTGTTCTTTTCTAGTGAGAAACAGAAAGGGACTGGATCTTATGGAGAGAAAAGGTGAGGAACTGAAAGGCATAGAGGAAGGGTAAACTATAACAGGATATATTGTATGAGAAAAGAATCAATGAACTTTTTAATTGCAATTTTAATTTTTTAGAATCATAGTATGATGACAAAAATTTCTCCCTCCCTTTCCCTCACTCCAAACCCTTCCATATATCCTTCCCTACTTCTCTCCAAATCTGTGGCCTCATTTTTCATTAATTATTATTGTATACATATATGTATAATATATATTCCTGTTCAGTCCATATAATGTCACTTGTGTGTATGTTTTCAGGGCCACTGGCATTGAACAGCTGTTTGGTGTGCTCTGTCCCCACCCCAACTGCATTCCTAGCTTTATTGGGTGTCCTTAGTTCTTTCTTTAGTGTTGAAGCCTTGTGGATGTTTCCGTATCAACGTTGGCATGTCCATTGGTGTCGTCCTTGTTCATCTTATGTTTGGGCAATCACGTTAGCCAGACTTTATTGCTGTAGGTTCTGACACACTAGGTGACATATTCTTACAGAAAACACTCCTGGCTTTCACAGTCTACCTGCTCCTCTTCCATAGTGTTTCCTGAGCCTTAGGTGCCTCCACAATTGTGTGGTTTTGTTGGTTGTGGTTGGCAGTAGTCATCTTTATATTTTGCAAAGAAAAAATTTCCTTGATGAGGTGAGAAAAGGAAACTCTGTGGATTTTTTTGGGTGGTGCACATGTATGGTCCCTCCTCCTGATGCTCAGGCAAGAGAGTGTTTTGATTCCAGGGACTTGAGAACTTGACCTAGCCTAAGCAATATAGTAGAAGCTGAGCATGACTGTCCCTATGTGATGAAACTATTGAAAATGGTTTTAAAAATATATGGGTTTTGCTCATATATAAGATTATATATAGCAAGCAATGTTCTTTTTACCCAGGTCTCTTTAAAAGATTATTAAATAAAAATTCTGACAACAAACACATAGCAATGAGGTTGTAAGACATATGCCATATATTCATATGAAATAACAAATGTTTATACATTGTTTTTAGGAATTATACTTGTTTGTAATTTTAACCTCGTCCAGTTTACATTCTGGGTTTTGTTTTTACCTTATTCCATGTATATATAAAAATACTTGAGCATGTAGGATATCACTATAGCAAGATGGTGACATCTTTGTCTGCCAAGTCTAACAATTGTCTTCAATTTAGTATCAGTCTCAACTAAGAAATCCTTTTATCTGAGTTGTATTTGCTTGGAATCTTTAGTTAAACATCATAAATTTTATCTATTGCTTAAATTTCTATAAATCTTAATCAGTTTTATTCTGGGATGCTATTAAGTTATTTTGACATAGATTGATTTATTTGTATTTTGTTTATATTAATTTTTAGACATGTCCAGAACTATACTCCACCAGGAGCTAAGACCTATATGTTCCACTGATTAGAGATTTTCTGGTCTACTTAATGAAGTTCCTGATTTTCAACCCTATTTGAGTCTTGGACATAATACTCATATTTTCTCCTTTCATCCTAGTCATTTCCCCATTTGAGTATGTTGATCAATATTTGTAAAAATGTAGCGGAAAGACTCTGAGTATAGGGCATGTTAGGACTCTGACTTGGAAGTGCTTACCTCATTGGTTTCCTTGAAAGGTCAGCACTGTCTCTGCAGCTCTGCAAGAGATGGGGATAAGAACATATGCAGAACTGAAGGATGAAAGAGGTTACAGCAAACTATAATCCCAGGCTCAGGAGACCCCAACATCTCTGGTCTCCAAGGACCCTTGTACTCACATTAACACCTCCTACACACACATAATTAAAATGCAGTAAAAACTTAAAAATTATTTCATGGAGAAACTACTGGGCTCTTTATTGGGAGCAAAACGAAAACTACCATTTGTTACATTTAACAATCTGCTGGAAATCAATGCTTAGCTTATTTCTAAACCTCTATGAACCCAAAGAAAATGCTGTTGACAAAGTGTCTGTTGCTTTAGACCAGATGAATATTAAAGGAGAAAGGATGCTGTGTGTTTTCAGAAGTCAGACTACTGAGTTCTAGAAATGCCATGATATACATTGATCATATTGTCTTTTAGAGGAACTGAAGAAGTAAGTGCCCTATAGGCACCAGTGTTCTCATTTCCCCTTGTTCTTGCCAAAAATTGCCATTATCTGATTTTACCATTGTGCTGGGAGTAGCCTGTTTAAATTAGAGCAGTATCTTACTTTTTATTTTTGTATTTTTGTGGGTTTTTTGTACCTAACAATTGATGCCTTTTATAAAACCATTCTCAAATATCTTCCACCATTCTTTTTAAAAGACAAGTTTTCACATTAATTTTCCTTTGTTAAATCTTAGTTTTACTTCTTTTGGTGACTTTAAAACTCTTGCATGTTTCTGAATTTTTCTTTCACAATTTCTATTCAATTTTCTCTTGGTCTTACTCTTTAGCCAACTTTTCCTGAAACCGGAAAAACCTTCTTGTCAACTCTTCATACTATTTAAGTCACTGTTTTTTTTTTTTTTATTTCAAATGACTATTGATTTTATTCCTACAAAGTACTTGATTATTTTGAACATATTCTTGTTCTGGTATTTTTTTTTCTTTCCCATCTTGTCTTTTCTGGCAATTAGAATGAGTAAATACCCCCACCCCTTAGGATCATGCATTGGAATATTTGGTACCAGTCAGTAGCAATGTTTGGGGAAGTTATAGAACCTTTAGGAGACTGAACCTTGCTGAAGCAAATACTTAACAGAGGTGGAGGGCAGGCTTTGAGGCTATGTAACCACTCTCCCACTTTTCAATTCATTCTACTTTCTGAGTGGATAAAATGTGACCGTCAGTTTCCTTCTTGGCTTCCATGCTGTGCCTTCCCTACCATGACAGACTCTGTCACTGAGTAACTGTAATTCAGAATAAACTTTTTCCTCCTTCAGTTCTTGGTTATATATTGTATCACAGCAGCAGAAAAGTAATTAATACAGCCTTGTTTTGGCAATTAAGTTTCTTTTTTTCTTGTTTTGTTTTAGTTTTTAACATATTTGCATTGCTTTGAAATAGCTACTTGATGTAAAATGTTCTACTTCTTAGGCCTCACTTTCCTATATTGGTTGTAATTAATGACTCTTCTGTATTGTTTGAGACAGGGTCTCTATGTGACTCTGCTTGCTATATCGACTAGGGTGACCTCAAACTCACAGAGATTGTCAATTGCTCCTACTTCCCTCAGTGCAGGAATTGAGTGAGTTCCAACACAGTCAGCATTAATGACTCTCTTATATAAATTGTTTTTATAGCATTTATTATATTTGATGAAATTCAACCTTTGATTGCTATGGTTAGCATCTGTTTGCCTTTCATTGCAGAGGGATTTCTGGGGGATGGAAGATTACTTTCTGTTAGGATTCTTTCCTAGCTTAGGTGCTGGGCATTTGTTATGCTAATTGATTAACCTTGATTCAGAAACTTTATTCATATTGTAAATTTAGTCAGCAACGTCATCACTAATGTAGGCTGTTTCTTCATTTTTGCTGTGTCATTATAGGCACTCAAGCTTATGGCAAACTTTGTTTCTTTCCATTTTCATGTAATATTTCCTATTTATAAACTTTGAGTGGTTGCTTAAATTTATGCAAGAAAGTAAGTTCCAATTTTCTGCTTCTTTCACCTGAGGCTTTCTGAATAAGTTTGGAAAGGGCAGTGAAAATCACATCCATCCCTTTAAATCCATTATCTGATTAAATGGTTCTTATTTCAGAACACTTACTATTTAGACTTTGAATACTCTCCTTGAAAGAATAACAAAACACTCATGAATGTTTTTAGTCATCAAAGAGACAAATCAAATTAAATTAATTATTGCTGTGTTATGATATAACTGAACTGCACAGTAATGAGGACCTGAGCCTAGTAAAATTATGGCGTTTAGTAAAAGAGGTGATATAAGTATGGAATCAATTTAAAAAGTAATGAAAGAAATACTTATGTAAAAACACCTTTGCCACATCTAAAAATTTTACAAACATGATTTTAACTAATACTTTAAATATCTTCACACTCCAATGCAGGTTTCTACCTCTATTACATAGAAGAAAAAATTGTCTAAGATAATTAAGGAATCATGTCAAGGGTCATATGGCAGCAAAGTGTCTAGAGCAGGAAGTCAGTGAGAAGAATCATTAGGAATGTAGGTCACAAATGCCAGTGTGCATGAAACTTATTCTGCTATTTGTTCAAAATCTAGCTTTAAATTCGAACAGTAGACATTGCAGGTATTAATTTCCATGAAAGAGCCTGAGATGTGAATTTAAACATATTTAATGAAACTTAAAATTATATGAAATTGAGAAATTGTACCATACACTGAGAGTAAATATTAAATAGATATAAGAATGAGATAAAAACTGTGAAACTGGTCTCACAAAGAAAAACAATCACCAATTTTCAATAAATCTTCTGACCAATGCAGTCTATCCTATAACAATGATACAAACAGGAATTCTTGCTCTTTACTGTAGTCTCTGCCCCAGTAGCAATCATTTGGAAGGGCAGAGTAACACAATGCTAGAACCCTTACTAACCATATGATGCCATTCTTACCACAAAGAATCATAGCAAGGAAGGGGACCTACCTGAGTTTCTTAAAAAATAAAAATAAATCCTTATTACAAGGAGAGGGTCCCTTGTTTGTCCTGGCTGCCCAGCTATCTTACACCAGAAATAAGCACACAGAAACTGTATTAATTAAAACACTGCTTGGCCATTAGCTCTAACTTATTAGCTAACTCTTACATATTAGTTTAACCCATTTCTATTAATCTGTGTATCACCATGTGACTGTGGCTTACCAGAGATTCTAACCAGCGACTGACTCAGGCAGAAGATCCATGGCATCTCTCTGACTCTCCCTTCTTCCTCCCAGCATTCAGGTCTGTCTTCTCTGCCTACCTAAGTTCTGACCTATCAGGCCAAAGCACAACCTCTGGCTCTTCCAGGAGACTGAGCTTTTGAATGGGGTTTGTGAGCAACCTGCTATGGCTTGCTTGGTGGCATCATGGACCGCCTGTGTGCCTAGCGATAAGGCACTGTGCATGCTCTTGGAGGTGGCAAGCATCTCTGCCATGCTGGACCAAATGAGGCAAGCAGGAGGTGCCATATTTCCTCTAGCAATGGCACAGCTTAAGTTTTTAAAAAGTGTTTTGCATTTTAAGAAGCTCTCCTGGACAGTAAAGAATTACAGCTATACAATAGAACAGATTCGGACATAAATGACCTCTACATGAATCACAGTGGTGGATAAATGTATGTTGGCTTGGAAGAGAGAAGAAAATGAGCACAGAGAGTTATAACAGAAAGAAAATGGTTTATAAAAAATATAAAACAAAGTCTTTAAAGAGACAGAATACAAAAAGTCATAGATTAAAGTAGTAAAGATAATAAAATAAATATTAAACTTGCAGAAAAAGTAATAGTGTAATAAAAATAAGCCATGTAAAGATGGAATATACAAAGAGAGTCTAGATTATGAATATTGTGTTTTCTTTGAAGTTTTTGACTGTGAAGGAGCAAAGTACAGAGAGACATTTTATTGTATGGGCTGCTAAGCTAATCCAACATATATATATATATATATATATATATTAAAGGTATCTTGTATTAAAAATATGGGTCTAAGGATATATTGCTTTGGAAAAGAGGTTCTTTTCTTTCCACAGAGGATGAGAACCTGTAAAATCCTTCCAGACTAATGTGGTTTGATTGACAATATGCCCTGAAAGGTTGCCTTGAACACCCCTCAAAAATTACTTCACTTAATAAACAGCAGTAAGAAGTTTGGAGAAGGAAAATGCCCATATTCCGAAATATTTTTGTAAATGTTTCTTTACATTTAAAGGGGGATATGTTATAGAGATTTGCATTGGTATGGATCTTGGTTTATTTATACAAATTTAAGGTCAATTTTGTTATACTATGTATATGTATTTCTGATCTTGATTAAGGTATTGTGTTTGTACAGCTCATTTTAAAATATAATTTAAAAGTATAATTAAGAAATATAAGTTAATATAATCATCATCTATAATAGTTAAACTTGTAAAAAGTCATATTAGTTCAGTTTTCTAGATATATAGAGATATATTTCAGTTAGATAGGCATTTTTCAAATATTTCAGAGACTTTCAGAATAAGACATTTAAAATATTTTAAGAATTTAGGACTTTTCATGACAGTGAGACACATCTGTTCCTGGTAACACCAATTATACAAGAGGAAGATGGGCATTGAAGAGGCTCCTTATGGAGTTTGTTAGCCATTTGGGGAAGAAACAGCTTTTGCCTGGACTGCTTGATGAACTGGACATGCAAGAACCACAGAGAAATGACTGCTGAACTTGCCTAAAGGTGAGACTGTTCTTTGGGGTTCCTGCTTCATGAAAGAGACTGCCAGACATTCTGCAGGACACAGAAGAAAGTGACTGACAAACTGCCAATAGAGGTGGAAATGTCTTTGAAATTTCCTGCTTCATGGATAGTCTGCTGGATACTATGGGCCTGTAGGCTGAAGATGGATGTCCCAAAAGTACAAAGAACTTTGGTTGACTGTCAGGCAGTGAGATGTCTCTGTCAATTCTAGAGTTTTGGAAGTTACTTACAATGCACTTCCTGATTACTTAGGTAATATTATATTCTTCTGGAGTCTTTGATGGAGTTGAAGGATTGATAGTTATAGTTTTCCTTAGTTATCATGAAAGATAAAGTAGATATAAATATTTTAACTGTAATTCTTGCTTGATAACTGTTTTGTTATATGTAATTTTACTATGTTAAAGTTAAAACCTTCCTTTTTATTTTAACAGAAAAGGGAGGTAATGTGGTATTCCCCTCTGTATGCTGTGAATATCATTGATTAATAAAATGACTGTTTGGGGCCTATAGTAGAGCTATAGGGGAACAGAGATAGGTGGGGAAAACTAAACTGAATGTTGGGAGAAAGGAGGCAGAATCAGAGAGAAGCCATGAAGCCACTAGAGCTGGCTGCCAGAACTTTCGTCAGTAAGCCACAGCCATGTCACAATACACACATTAATAGAAATGGGTTAAATTAATATGTAAGAGTTAGCCAATAAGAAGCTAGAGCTAATGGGCCAAGCAGTGATTTAAATAATATAGTTTCTGTGTGATTATTTTGAGACTAAGGGGCCAGGAACAAACTAGTGGCCTCCTTACTACACATGAGTCAGCCTGTGTCCTCACAGTTCCAGCTGCCTGAACGCATCCACAGGACCACCTAATGCCACTGGGCTTAGGCAAGTGAAGGACACCTACAAACAAGCCTATGTCCTCACAATCTAGGCTGGCGTAAGGCATCCACAAGGTACCAGGCAGGTATGTGCCATTCTGATCAGCAAATATATAGAGGGGAAATGGGAGAGAGAGAATCAGAGTGGTTCAAGTGCTGTATGGAAAGAGGCAGAACTAAAGAAGTGAAGGTGGTGAGAAGCAGGCTGATGTGGGAGGTCTGCTTGTCACCAAGGACCAGGATGATGTCTGGGCCTAGACTGATCTTAAGGACCATATCTGCATCCTTGGCCCTGCTGCATTAATGGTCTGCCTTGACATGCATGATCCATGTAGTCGCCTAAGGCCAGGAGGTTGCCTGTGATCTGGTCTGCCACCTAGTGGCCAAGGGCTGTGCCGCTACTGGAAGCCTGTTGGTCTGAGTGGCCTGGGACCATGGTGACATCTGGACCTGAACTGTCAAGGGACATGGTCTTGCTTCCTTTGGGGTCTGTTTTGATGACCATGGCCCATATTACCAGATGGTGCCATAGGAACCAGGCATGTTGAAATCCAAGGGCCATGTTGAGCTGGCCCTACCCTTCACTGGCTCTGGGATAACTAGCCCTGCCCCTGCAGTTGGACACTGCAGCAGATGATCAGACCCCACTCCTAATGGGAGACCTGAGCCCCACATTTGGGAGAAATGGTCCCATCCCTCACCATGGACCTGGGGAGCTTGCCCCAATGTCATAGGCCTAGAAGAACTGGCTTTGCCCCTTGACTGAGGCATCCCATCATCCCTAAACTAACCAGCTCAGCTACTTTCCAGACTCACATCGTGGGCCTTGGGTTGGCCCACCCTAACAGGTACCCCATTTATGACCTATGTGTGAAGGGACTGGTCCTACAGAGCCATAGATGCAGGATCCCCATAACTTGTGGGTAACAGCAGGATATCTTAGGGAAGTTTCCTTGAGGATTCAGTGATGATGGTATGCCAGAGGACAGAGGCCTTGAACCAGAATCATGATTCACTGGAATTAAGATTTACAGGTGGGGCTGAGAAGACCAAAATGTATCCTGAGTGACACATGACAGCCTCCAATCCACTAGAGCAACTGAAGAGGTGTTAAGGAACTGGGAAAGTAAAGCTGGAAAGTGGGGCATTTTGTCATTTTGTTTTGTTTTTAATTAATTTGGGGGAGTTCTCCTAGGGGGAGGTTACAGGGGTAAAGGGTAGATAAGGAGGGGTTGAGAGTTGAGCAGGATTGGTGTTCATGATATGAAGTTTCCAAAGAATCAGTAAAAAACTATTTCATTAAAAAGTAATTAAAGCCGAAATTCTCAAAAAGATACAAAATAAAACAAGAAAAGTATATCTATTATTACTTTATTCCTTGCTTTTCTTGAAATCATAGTAGGAAAAAGAAAATTTAAACTCCCCCCCAAATAAGCAAATTGTCAATATTTTTACTTACTCTTATTTACCTAGAGAGCAGATAGAATAAAATGCAATTATATTTTAAATTATAAATATTGGGAGTTGTGATAGACTGAAGAAAAACTGCAAAGATACTGAAATTCTAATTTTAGTCTGTAATTTACACCTCACATGACAGATAGAGTATTGCATATAAGATTAATTTAAGTCTGACTGAGTCTTAAAATGTCCTTATAAGTAAAGTGAGAAAATTGACCTAGTGTGGTGACACATGTCTTTAATTCTGTTATCTAGAGACAGAGACAGGAAGCTCTCCTTAGGTGGAGGCCAGCTTGGTCTGCATAGCAGGTTTCTGGACAGGAAAGGCTACATAGAGATTCTTTGTCTCAAAAAAAAAAAGTAGTGGAAAAATACATTTTCTCCTGAAAACAATGGTGTGATGAAAAGAAATAGAGATGTAGATGGAAAATTCATTGTTCTGAAGTTCAAGAAAGAAAGCAGTCATGAGTCAAGGCTCATTTGCTCAACTATGCACATAACAGCATTATTTGCAATAGCTAGAACCTGGAAACAACCTAGATGCCCTTCAACTGAAGGATGGTCAAAGAAAATGTGGTACATTTACACAATGGAGTACTACTCCGCCATGAAAAACAGTGATATCTTGAAATTTTCAGGTAAATGGGAGGAACTAAATATAACCATCCTAAGTGAGGTAACCCAGACCCAGAAAGACAAATATGGTATGTACTTACTTATAAGTGTATCTCAGGCATAAAGCAAAGGACAACCAGCCTACAATCCAGGACCCCAGAGAAACTAGGTAACAAGGAGAACCCTAAGAAAAATATGCATGGATCTCCCTGGGAAGGGGAAATAGACAAGATCTCCTGAGTATATTGGGAGTGTGAGGGAGGGGAAAAGGGTGGGAGGAGATGGGAAGGGGAGAAGGGGAGTGGAGGACAAGAACATGGGGAAAGGGATGGTTGAGTTGGGGAAGGGATATAGAGGAAGAACAAGGAAAGAGATATCTTGGTAGAGGGAGCCATGATGGGGTTAGCAAAAAACCTGGCACTAGAGAAATTCCTAGGAACCCACAAGGATGACCCCAGCTAAGACTCTAAGCAATATTGGAGAGGGTACCTGAACTGATCTTCCTCCATAATCAGATTGATGACTGCTTTGATTGTCATCATAGAACCTTCATCCAGATGGAAGGAGAAGCAGAGATCCACAGCTAAGCACTGGGCAAAGCTTCCGAAGTTCAATTGTAGAAAGGGAGGAGCAATAATATGAACAAATGGGTCAATACCACGATGGGGGAACCCACAGAAAAAGCAGACCCAAACTAGAGAGAGCTCACTGACTCTGGACTAACAGCTGGAGAACCAGCATTGGACCAAACTCAGCCTTCTGAATGTGGGTGACAGTTATGAGGCTTGGGCAGTTTGTTGAGCCACTAGCTGTAGGATCAGTATTTATTGGATTTTTGAAGCCGTTACCTATGGAGGGATACCTTGTTCGGCTTAGATACAGGGAGGAAGGCCTTGGTTCTGCTTCAAGTGTTCAAGTGAAATGACAGACTTTGTTGACTCCCCATGGGAGGTCTTTGAGGAGTGGATGGGGGGTGGGGTGGGGATAAGATAGGGGAGCAGAGGAGGGGAGGGAGGGGGAAATGGGATTGGTATGTAAAATAAAAAAGAGATTGTTTTAAAAAATATTTGAAGGGAGAAAACAAAAGTTGAAAGGAAGATAGCCCTCGATCTTGGAAGAGGTAGTTAGAGGGGTTCTCGCAGAAGCCTTCTGAAGGAGCATGACCTGACCCATTGACCCTTCAGAACAGTGAAACCTACTTTGAAATGCTGATCTCTAAGACTATAACAATAAATTTGTGTTGCTGCTGCATTTCTGTCACGTTCTCACAGCAACAGTATGATATTAATGCAAGAGGTAGAGTCATCTTTGATAAGATACATTCCCATATTTGGGGTGAGCTTTATCAGGGATGTGCTTTAACTGTCTTTAAAATCATGGGTATTAAAATATTTGGAAACTTACTCAGAAGTTAAATGTGCTACTCTTGCATTTGCTTGAAGATATCGATCCATTCTAACAGATATGTTTGATTGGTGATACTTTTGATTTTTGAATTATATTTCACATGAAAAATTAAAACATATAAATAAAAATTGAAGCCAGATGTGGTGGTACATTCCTTTAATCTCAGCACTAGGGAGACAGTGGCAGGCGGATCTCTGTGAGTTAAAGTTTAACCTGGTCTACAAAGTAAGTTCCGGGACAGCCAGGGCTGTTACAGAGAGAAACCTTATGTTGGGGGAAAAAACTAATTGAAAGAGAAGAGTAAGTTGAAGCAGGAATATGACTTACATGGCAACTATGAAATGTCTTCTAAAGATAAAATTGCTGTGGGATTTTGATCCATTTAGCCAGTGACTTTTGGGGTAGTAAGCCCTAGGAGATGCTCTTATTTGCCTACATGACTGCTTAGAAGCTGAGAGTGCCCCCTGATTCTTGTTCTTGTGCTGTCTCTCTTTCTCAGGTGATCAGAGCCAGAGAAAGATGCGACTGGTCCCTGGAAAGAAGTACCTAATCTTTTCTGTGTCACTGAGTGTTCAGCCCTTTCTTACACCTAAATAAATTTCTGAGACCCTTTAACAGACTTTCGTGGGTTCATGTAACATAAAATAACCTTTTACACACAAAATTCTTATAGTACTATGTGAAAGCAAGAATATATTTTTGAATGGAGCCAGATTTTGATACCCTAACAATAACCTCCTGTGAGTATGAATGTGTCTGTGTGCACGCACGCTCATGTGCATACAATCTGAAAATATGACATTTCAAATGAAAGAGAAATTATGAATTATTCAGTAAGTCATGCTGAGACAATTAATTATCTCTGTAAAGAAATTACAGACTCTCTGCCAAAATAAATTCCAGAAAGATTAGAAAACTGAACTCTAAAAATGAAACAATAAATAAATAAGAAAACTTTCATAAATGAATCCAATAGTAGGAATCATATTAAAATTTGATGACTAACAGTCAGAAATATTTGTATCTCAATAACTAGATAAAAATAAACAAAAGAAAAAGACTTAAATGAAGTATTAAAATGATACTTGAGAATTCAATAGAAAAATGTACTTGTTTTTATTGTCCAGAGAAATTTTATTAATAACCAGAAAATTGAATATGCTAATAAAAATATAAAAAAGGGCAAAAGTAGATGATTCCATAAAACATATAGATGGCGATTAATCCTGAGGGAAAAATAAATTTCATTTATAATAAAAATGCACATTTAAATAAGGTTTTATTTTTCCTTCCCAATTTGCGAAGACCGAAGACAGTCCATACTCATGTGGTAATGCAAATTTGTTATTTTTATTAAGATAACATGAATAAAATCCAGTACTGACAAAGCAATACCAAGCAATTGATGCTGCTAATGGCTGGGCCTTTGTTCGCCTACTCATTTAATATCTATTGAATAATTACTAAGTCATATGTTACAACTCAAATACCTAATCCATTCTATGGTTGTGCATCCATAAATGACTGCCTTGATGGAGGATGGCAAGAGAGGGGCAGGGTGTGGTTTTATAGCACAGTGTGGTATCTGCTGGGGGCTGCACAGGGAACATGGTTTATGGGTGCAGAAAATCCCATCCACAAGATGGGCAGGGAAGAAGACAAGGGTAGGGGTCCATAGCCAAAGCTGGGAGTCTTCACAGATTAAAAGGAACTTACTTGCTATCTGAGGAGGAAGAATAAGAGGGAGTGAAGGTGTCATGATATAACAGTGAAATCATATAGTTGTGACGTGATATGGCAGCAGCCATTGTGAGCTGTAAACAGTTTGATGGCACCTAAGCAAGGCTGTCCAAGTGGTCTAGTATCATGCCAACATACCATGAACAGAAAAAAATAACCACTAGAGTGATGTCTTGAGCTTTATGACCTCAAAAACAGGAGTGTACCTGACTATTGGCCTGAGATAAAACAAATATATTCCATCCTGGATGAAGGGACTTTTATACCCACCACTACATAAGTCCTTATCGTTTTTATTTAATTTTTATTGTTTTTAATTGAGCTATTCATTTTTCTCTGCTCCCTTCCCTTTTTCCCTCTACATTTTTACCCTCTCCCATGACCCTCCCCCTTCCAATTTACCCAGTAGATCTTGTCTTTTTCTCCTTTCTATGTAGAGCTATGTATATTTTTCTTAGGTTCCTCTTGGTTGTCTAGGTTGTCTGGGGTTGTGGACTCTAGGTTGTTTTTT
Source organism: Ondatra zibethicus (assembly GCA_004026605.1). NCBI lineage: Eukaryota > Metazoa > Chordata > Mammalia > Rodentia > Cricetidae > Ondatra > Ondatra zibethicus. The sequence continues at coordinate 74,038 of PVIU01006757.1, forward strand.
CTTTGCTTTATGTCTAGAAGTCACTTATGACTGAGTACATATTATATTTGTCTTTCTTGATCTGGGTTATCTCACTCAATATGTTTTTTTTTTCTAGATTCATCCATTTGTCTGATAATTTCAAGATGTCTTTTTTTTATCACTGTGTAGTACTCCATTGTGTAACTGTATCACATTTTCTTTATCCATTCTTTGGTTGAGGGGCATTTACATTGTTTCCAGGTTGCTGCTATGAACATAGTTGAGCACATGTCCTTGTGGTAAGACTGAGAATCTTTTGGGTATATACCCAATAGCAGTATTGCTGGGTCTTGAGGTATATTGTTTCCTTATTTTCTGAGAAATCGCCATACTGATTTCCAAAATGGCTGTACAAGTTTGCCCTCCCACCAGCAATGCAGAAGTGTTCCTAAGTCCTTATCTTTTGATGCAAGGCCTAAGCATCCACTTGGTCTTGGTACCACTGAAGACCCCACCTCTGTTGGCAAGTTCACAATAAATAGTTTGCTACAATCTGAGTGTGTCTGCCAGGATTCTTTTACCACAGAGTGATTTGGGGCTGGATCTCACATACTGGACAGGTTAACTACAGAATTGGTACTGTAACTGTCTTGCAAGATTGAAGGACATATTTATAAGCAGGGCATTGGAGAGTTGATAATGTTGAGTTGGTTAGAAGTGACATGGGATTCTTGCTTTTCAAGCTTAAGAAGTGAGCCTTTTGTTCTGTAATTTGATGTGTCCCCTAACACTTTCAGGAGAATCGTAGTAAGAGTTTGCAGTATGTTGGGTGTGGTGGTAGGTGCTGGTATCCATAACATGTAGGAAACTGAAGCAGAAGGATTATGAGTTTGAGGCAAGCCTGGGCTACATGGACCTTGCCTCACCAAGCCTCCCCCTAAAAATGTTCCTGTAATGCAAATTTAAGTAAAACAACAACTTAATTTAATGCTATGTACAGGAAAGAGTTAAAAACAAGCAGAAGAATGTCTCTGTTCCTTTGCATACCCACATATTCCCACGTTTATTCATCAATGGTTTATTAAGTAAGTATTCCTAAATGCTTACTGAGCACGTTGATCTATAAGTAAGGATCAAGCATAGTCATTACCTTGATGAACTTAGATTTTGAAAGGAACACAGGGAAACTGAATGCTAGGAGGATAATATGCAACACAACATTGCGCCTGCTTGAGAAAGACATACTAGGCAAGGCTTTATGGGAGGGTGATAGCATTATTATACTTTCGCTCACTCCTTGTGTACAGCAGAGTCCATACAGAACAATAACTACACTGATTTGTATATTTCCTTCCCCACAACTTGGCTCCTGAAATCTTTTGAGCACAGACAGATTGCCGGGGGGCATTTTCTATGGTTTCAGGTGTCTAAATGTCTTTGGATTTGAGCGACTCATTACAAAATAGAATTAATTCAATATTTTGAATTTTATAGAAGGAATTGGTTTCTTTACTTCTTTAAATGTCTCATTGGAAATGATTCTACTTTTGAGGACTTTGCAAGATACAATGTGGACAGTGACTGTAATATTTCTTCCCCTCTGCCAGATAAGAACATATGGGAAAAAAGGATGGAAAGAGGAGTGAATTGAAAGAGATACAAAAGGAAAAAAAGAAAAATATGTGAGAGCTGTCAGGAAGGAGAGGTAAAGCCCTCCTGCTAAGAGTGTTCTCCAGTGAACAGTTACTTTAGATGTCCACTGGCCATTGTCTCTTCATGTGAGTTAGAAATCAATATGATTCAGCTGCTGAATGAGCTGTCTATCCTCTACCCAGCTATGATGCCTATGATTGAACAAGGATGGAACACTTATCCCAAAGTAACAGGAGCATCGCACATGCCTTGGAAGTGTCCAGTAGCTCTGTAATTGGACTTAAGACCCCATCGACAAGAGGAAAATCATGCCAAATATTGGAAACCTAGCATACCCCTCAGGGAGAGTGAAGTCACGGGTCTCAGAGGAGAATGTACAACCATCAGTTTATTAAAGCAGCACAATCCCTAACTACATTCTAAATATTTGTCCTGTACCTACAGCTAAGTGTAGTTCTTACCCCTCTTCAAAGAAACTTCCCTTTGCAGATGGAAAACCACAAAAAAAAATCAGAATGCTGAATTGTGGAGTCCAGTCTCAATTGGTATAAATGCACAACTCCTGTACCTAAGGCTCAGGAATCACTGTGAAAGGCTTTAAGAGACAGAGAAACAGAGTTTGCTGTAAAATTGTATCTCCTAGTAATATCAAAACTATACCCATAAGGTCTCACTGATGTGTCTGCCTACACATAAGCCAAACTAGATCACACCAGTAAACATACTAAAGTGGATGGGGGAAAACATGAGGCCTCAGCTCTACACAAAGAACTGTAGGCAACTAAGAAATTCTGAGAGTAGTAGGAATAGTCTTCTCCAGGGTCAATACCAAATGGGTAACCAAATGTATTTTCATCCCAGATAATCTACATATGAGTAACATTATACTGTCAGAGAAAGTTATAGTTATATCTTTATATATATGTATTTAATTTTATAAATTTTAATTTTATAAATTAAAATAATAAAATGATTCAGCTACTGAGTAAGTCCTCAGTTCTCACCAGCTATGATTCCTATGAAGACCAGGATGGCATGTTAATGCTAAGGGTGCAGTAGTGTCTCACATGCTTTGGTGGTATGTAATTGGACTTAAGACTTCTTTAGCAATAGAATATATATATATATGTATATACATACATACATATATATCTACACAAATATGTGTCTGTGTTTATCCATATATGTGTGTAACAACAGTTAATGATAAATTTGAAAGAAAGTTGAGGTATATGGGACATCTTGGAGCCAAAGGGAAAGGTTAAATGATGCAATTATGTTATCATCTCAAAAAATAAAAGAAGTTGAGAAATTAATGTAAGGATAATCCAGTGGCTCATGAACTCACTTCCATGACGTAATTCTTTCTTCTCACTATGTTACCTCTTCTAATAATCAGTTCCCGAAAAAACAACAACAAGAAAATATTTAGTTCTCAATAGAAGCAAAATATCTTGGTTGGCCTAAGAAGATGGCTAAGTAGGTAAGAACACTTGTTACATAAGTATGAGGAGCTGAATTAAAGAGCACTTGTTTCTTAAACAGGAAGACCTGATTTCAGATTCCTAACATCCATACAAAGAAAGGCACAGTATGGAGCAGTGGCTTACATCTTTAATAGTGGTTTACATCATTAATCCTAGCACTCAAGTCGCAGAGGCAGGTGTATCTCCTTTAGTAAAGCCAGCCTGGTGTTCATAGTGAATTCCATGGTGGTCAAGGCTGTATAATGAGACTCCATCCAAAAAAACCTAAACAAACAAACACATAAAAATATAAATGAATAACTGGGCATGACCAATTGCCTGTGATCCTAGAACTATTGGAAATAGAGGGGAAGGATTAATAAGACTCGCTGGCCATCAGACTAGACTAAAATGATCTTCAGGTTCAGGAGACCCTGTCTCAAGAAAATAGGACAGAGGATGATTGAGGAGATCATTGGGTATCTTTCTCTTGCCTCTGCATTATCATTCACAGGCATGTGGTGGAATGGACACATACATAGACATGGATACCCCCCCCTCTCTCTCTCTCTCTCTCTCACACACACACACACACTCACACACAAGTTCTAAGTCAACCCAAAGTACAGAAGAGATCCTGTCTCAATAACAAATCTCAGTCTCTAAAATAATACCCCTACAAATTACTTGCTAAGTTTGTTGTTTTTAAGAGGGCTAGATGAAGACAGAGGATTGTGTAAGGATGGTGAAGTAAGCTTTTGCATTGGAGTCAGCATGGCTGTGGTGAGTAATGCAGCCTGGTGAACTTGCCAGTTGAGTGTGTGTCCTTGCACTCCGTAAACATGACTGGCCCCATGACATTTCATCAGGATCGTTTTGATTAGCCTCTTATTGAGACACTGACATTTTGTCAGTTCATCAGAAAGGCAAATTCTTTAACCCTTGATTGTTCTTACTAGGAGCAATATGCTATCAATTATTTCCCACAAATAACACAGATCTAAGAGGTAAAGAAAATAAGATTTCTGATTAGAAAGTTGATCAGTTAACTTCTGCCTTTCTTGCAGGCAATCTGTCCACAAAACTTTCTCTAATGAACTAGAAGGAAGGGATGCCTTACTCCACTGAACCTTAACAACCTCCTAACCCATCCACTATTTATCACTTTTCCCTTTCAATTTTGAATTACAGAAGTAACCCCAGGTGTACTATATTGTCCTGCCAGGAAAAAAAGAACAGAAAGCACATTTAGTTGTGATGTTGAAGACCATTAGATCAAGGACCATTACAGAGACACAGACCAGATTAAGAAAACAAACCAGTGATACCAATTTTCCCAGAGACTAACCAGACTTAAAAGTCATTATCAGTCAGCACATGAAGGGCAAGGACCAAAAAAAAAAAAGAGTTATGATACAGGAAAGGAGCTGCAAAAGATCACGCCTAGCCTCAGTTGTATTCACAATGTCTTAGCCAGTTCCAGGATGCAATGCTTGGGCAAAGAGGATAATGTGAGTGTGTGTGTGTTGAAGGAAAGCACAACTACCCTGAAGTTAATCTCTTCCTGTGCTATGATCTTTTCCTGTGTTTTCTCTTGACTTTTGCTTATTAATACCAAGTAGAGACAAGGACATTGCACAGCTAGATGAAGGTTAGTCTCAAGATCAGTCCCTAAGGGACAGATCAATAAGCAAAGGTAGGGAGAGGATGGACCGAGCATGGAGACTAGTGGAAAGAAGTAACAACTTATCAACAGTCAAGTATATTCTCATAATGCATGGAGCTGTTTCAGAAAACTCAATCAATTTTTCTTTTCTGTTAATCAATCAAGCACACTATGTAGCCTACGGCTAAAGTACCAGGGATAAGGGGAAACCATGGACATGGGCTTTTATACAGCTATTAAATGCTGTATTCTTATAGTTATGTAATTATGGTCATTATCTATACTAGTGAGCGGTGAATTGATGAAGAAAGGCATCTTTTCTTGTTTTGTTTTTAAAATTTATGTCTTACCATCCTGCTTCCCACCATGGCCTTGATCAGGCCAGATGCTTGAGAATATTATTTTTTAAAAAAGCATTTATGGAGAAAAAGCCCCTAATTTAGAATCAGTAAAAGCTACCATTACCAGTACATCCCCTTGGAAATATTTCTCTGGTTCAATGTCATGTGCCAATAAAATTTTGTAGGAACATTTTGATGATATATCCATCCTTGTTAGAGTGAATTCTGAAGGGCACTTGAATCCTTGTAAGTGTGAAGGTATTTTCCTTCAGAGTAGAACAGAATTCACGTGAAATTGGGAGAATAATAGATAACTAGCTTGTCACTACTAAACAGCATATATAAGAAATTTAGATTTTATGTTTCTTATTAGGAATGCATTCTATATTTCTATCAGAGAAACAACTCTACTTGCACATTATATAATAAGAGATATTTCAAATCATTTTCAGAGACTGACCACTGTAATTATATTTAGCAGTAAATAAGAGCAGGGTGGATTTATTTTCTTTTGAGACAGGTTCTCATGTAGCAGCTTAGGCTGACCTACAACTAACAACATAGTGGAAAATGACCTTGACTCCTGTTTTCAGCTCTGAAGTACTAGAAATTATAGTCATGGCACCATATTAGGTTCATTCAGTGTCAAGGATTGATCTCAGGGCTTCCTAAATATCAAACAAGCACTCTACCACCTGAGCTATATCTACAGCACCTAGAGAAGAATTAACTTGGAAGAATAACAATTTTATTTTGAGGGGATTATAATTTTATATATACCTGTGACAGTTTGAATGTAATTGCCCCCCCTCATAAGCTCATAGGGAATGGCATTATTAGGAGGTGTGGCTTTGTTGGAGTAAGTATGGCCTTCTTGAAGGAAGTGTGCCATTGTCAGGTTGACTTACAGGTTTACTATGCTTAAGTTACTCTCAGTGTCATCGTTGACTTCCTGTTGCCTTCTGATCAGGGTGTAGCCAGCACCATGTCTACTGCATGCCACCATGCTCCCCACCATGATGATAATGGACTGAACCTCTGAGCTGTAAGCTGCCACTGTAATTCAATGTTTTCCTTTATAAGAGTTGCTGTGGTCACAGTGTCTCTACCAGGCATAGAAACCCTAACACTGAGAATACCTTACCCAGCTTTTTTCTGATGGCAACATTTTATTGTGCTGTAACTGCCATGCAATTGGTATGATACACTTGATCTTCTTTAGACTTCTCCAATTATATTAGTATATTTCTGTATTCACTGTTTAGTTTTATATACCATAATTTCAATACATATCAAGACAGAGCACAATTATACCATCCTAAGTATGTATCCCATTTTTCTTTTTGACCAAACTCCTGTGTTTATTCCACCCCTGCCTCTGTTTAACTAACTTGAAGCAACCAGATAAAGTTGAGCATCATGAAGCAACACTATTTGCACATCCTCCCTCATGTGCAGCTCAGAGTAGTGTTTTCATAACTATGGACATTACAACAGACTCAGGCTAGCATTGGCATTTGATTGCATTGTGATAATTTAGAGTTATATGAACAGTTTTGTCTAGTTGCTCAGGTTCTGAGTGATTGCTAAAACAGCTGATTGCTTTTACTAGATCAATCTCTTCCCTCACTATCTGGAGTTCCCCACTGTATAGAGAAGAATCTATTCTGCAAATGGAACCTACCATTCTCAAAATACCTTGGCTATCAGGAGATTATGGTATCTGTAACAAAATGTCTCCCAGGTTTCTTTCTGCAACTATGACTTCAGGACTAAACACAAGTATGACTTTAGAGTAGGGAAGAAGAATGTAAAGTAGAAAAACCTTTCTCTTAACCTGTAGACATCACAACAGCTAACTTTCTTGGAAACATGACATATCTGTAAGTAGAAGCTTTGATTAAGTTAGAAAAGAAACCCTTACATGCTTCTCAAGCTACTAACAAAAACACTAGGATTCTTTAAAATGACATCTCTGCAAATACAGAGACTTTTGCATCTCAGCAAACTTCAGTGTGACCCATTCTCATTAGAGATCAAAGTAGGAAGAGCATCATGGATGGGGACCGAGGTGCATAAGATCCTGGTTATATTTTTCCCTGGTTTCTTTGGCTTACTTGATGTTCTTGAGCTTCCCACAGGGAAGCATAAAGAATAAGGGATTGTAGTCTGACCTTTCTGCAACTGGCAATCAGTATTCGCATCTTTAGTTTATAGACATATAGCTTAAGGTTCTTCCTGATAATCTAGCCAAAATCCTATATCACTCTGCTTATAAACCCAGGAGTTTGGATATCTTCCAAATGCAGAGATTCATAGAATGTATTTTTGTTTGTCAAGACTCTTACTTACAAGTGATTGAACAACATATTAAATTAGGCTAAGAGCAAAATGGATGCCAGCTCATACAATTTGGAGAACAACTAAAACAGGTATCCTAATTTAACATTCAGGATAAGATCTCATATGACACAACAAAGGACCCTTTTCTTTCATCTCCACTCAATTTTCTCTGTTGATCTTACTCGTTTCTATGGAAAAAAATTCTTTATGTGACAGAGGTGAGGTTGAATATTTAAGCTTAGAAGTACTGTGACATTGTAACTAGGGAGAAAAATTATTCCTTAGTAGTTATGGGAAAAAAACTCTCAAAAAGGGTATTATTGACTGGACTTCGAACCTGAGAATATCTTCAAAAGTATATTTCAGTGTAAAATTCTGATAGGTATGTGGAGGCATGGAGATATGTATGGTTCTATTTTATAGGGAATCATGGTGTAAATGGGAGCTACTTTATCTCTTTCTTTTTTTTGTTTTCGTTTTTTTTTTTTTTTTTTTTTTTTTTTTTTTTTTTTTTTTTTTTTTTTTTTTTTTTTTTTTTTTTTTTTTTTTTTTTTTTTTTTTTTTTTTTTTTTTTTTTTTTTTTTTTTTTTTTTTTTTTGGTTTTTCGAGACAGGGTTTCTCTGTGGCTTTGGAGCCTGTCCTGGAACTAGCTCTGTAGACCAGGCTGGTCTCGAACTCACAGAGATCCGCTTGCCTCTGCCTCCCGAGTGCTGGGATTAAAGGCATGCACCACCACCGGCCGGCCAGTATCTCTATCTTCACACTGGTATTCAAAAGTAACTTCTCTGTTGTGGAATAGGGAGCTTTATGTTATTAAAACATATCACAAGTATATTTACTATTTTGATGTCTCTTGAGACATTGTACATTGACAATGTAGTTCACCAAAGAAGAGATGGCTCATACCCCCTGATCAAACCACTTTAATGGAAGGTCAATAGTCCTTTGTTCGTCTTTAAAAGCAAGTGGATCCTAAACACCAGGAAGTCAGAAAGAACCTTTTTGGCGGATACACTTGCAAAAAGTGACAGCAGCTGTCACAGTGACCTTTAGATCCTCTCTCTAGTTCTAGACCTTATTGTTAAATTGTCTCTTGCAATACAGAATTAATTATACATGCACACATTCTATACTTTAATACACACACACACACACACACACACACACATACACACACACACACAAACACCACTGCTCCTGCTGCTCCTCTATCAAAGTCCAGCTCACTTCATAATTCAACCTATTAAGGATATAAACTTGTCTCTCTCAATTCTGAAGGAACAGTTTATACTCTTGCAACTTTCATCTCTGTAATTTGTATTCAAAGAAGTATGGACCTCTCTCTCTCTCTCTCTCTCTCTCTCTCTCTCTCTCTCTCTCTCTCTCTCTGCGCATTTGTTTTGTGTTGCTTCCAGCACATAATACACAGTATGTAAAGTTTGTGAAGGAATGCGTGGGCTCTAGTTTTTCTCTAGTGCCCTTGGGAATTCTGTGTCCATTTATTTCAGCATGGCCCACTTATCAAGTGGCCCCGAGGATGAAGGCTGCCTAGGAGTATTCCTCGAGCTTGGTTATCAAGAACATTTTATTTTCTTGCTGTATTCTGATTTGCACAGTTTCACTCTGGAGCTGTAATTCATGATCTCTCTTTAGAAGTCAGAACTGCAGAAATTCTTCTAATGTTGGATGATTGCTTTTTCCAGGCTGACAAAGGCCAAGTGGGTTAGCAAGATTTGCCTGTCCTTAAACCATTTCCACCTGGTCAGATGCTTGGAAGCCCATAGATGATGGAGCTAGTACTGTTTCACACTTCTCCTCGTTCTCAAAATTTTCTGTATGATGTGTATGTATTCCATGGTATTTGGGCAGTGTGAAGAGATCATTTATCAAAACACTGCAATGTCATTTAGACCTAAAATAGCAAGTGTGGGTGGGCTGCATCATAGTTCAGTCTCTTCTTTCATCAGTAACCTGTTTTCCTGCCGAGATTTTAGTGCTTCTCCCTGGAAAAGGAATTGGGTCCCTTCACTAACACCCACAGACATACCTTGCCCCAAACACAGTGTAACCAGGGCCATAAAAGATGGTTTACAGGACCCTCAACCTTAGTAAATGGTTTAAATATTTTGAAGTACTGGGTTTAGGAAGAAATAGCTAGATCTCTTCAAAATATATGAAAACTACTCACCCAATTATAACATTTCAGATTGACCAGGAAAGGTCCATTTTAGCAATGTCTAAGAAACGACATATATTTAGAAAAATGTCAACCAATTAGGAACTGTATTTACTTCCTTTTTAGGTAAATTACTCTCTATTCTTTTTTCCATGCTGGGTATCAAATTCAAACCTCATCAATGATAGACAAGCATTCTACCATTGTACCATGCATCCACACTCCCACCTCTAAGATAGCACCTAACTCATTTTCTGAACATTTATGAATGACATTTCTCAGTGTGATTCAGCATCTCCGTTTTGGATTATTTAAAAAATGAGGCTGGGTGGCTTGTTAAAAAGAGGATGCAAATTCACAGCCAGGGAGGAAGAGGAAGTGTTGGTATTCCATGATAGAGTAGGGCAATTATGTCAAGACTGGGGAGGTGACTTACTGGATAAAGAGCTTGCTGTGCAAGCATGGGGGCATGAGCATTAATCCCTATAACCCACACGAAGCTTTAGCATGGGACATGGGTGTCTCTAACACCAATGCTGGGGAAAGGAGCAGGGTCACTCATGGTCAGGCAATCCAATTGAAACAGCAAGTTCCAGTTTCAATGAGAGATCCTGTCTCAAAGGTAAATTAACTTATTGAGGAAAACATTTGGATGTTGACTTCTGGCTACCACATGTTTCAACATGGGCAAGCATACCCCCAAGCCCCAGTGAGAACACACATACAAACACACGTGGACACACTCATGTTTGCACATATACATACATACATATACACAGACACACACAGACTGAAAAAAAGGGGAGATAAAAGAAGTGTGATTATAATCTGGAATACATAATTCAAAATCATTAGAAGAGATTTTGGATTCTTTCTATCATAATATTGTGTAGCAATTTCCCATGAATTCAAATGTGCCCGCAAGTGAGAGGAAGAAGGATTTTTACACTAAAAATGAACACCTTACATATCTCATGAAGTTTCATGAGGTATCTCACCAAGACTATGAAGATAAACAACTGGTGGGCTTCACAAACATTCTGATTTATTATTCCAACTTTCATGAGTCATCATCTGGACTGAAGAGACCTCTTTTGGTGATTTGGCTACCCTTTGTTGACCATGTCTTGAAAGCATCTCTAACAAACTCATTGATTCACCAAGTATGACTTTGGTGGAGCTATCATTTTGGATTGTCTTTCGTTTACTATGTGAGATAATGGAAAGTAACAAAACACACAAAGCAATAATTATTATTTGAGGTGATTCATATTGTAAATATACTGAATTGATCATTATAAAATATATGTATATAACAAAATATTACATTGTCCTCTATAAAGATGTATAATTATTATCTGTGAAATACAAAATAAATAACAACCGATATTTGTATTCCTTAGTTTGGAAAGCTAGGAAACTCCCAAGTAGCAGAAGTTTTAAGGTTTGATGAAGGCCTGCCTTTGGACCCATGACCTGTCCTCATGTAATAGAAAGACCAAGGGACTTCCCAGAGGACACATTTACAAAAGTACAGATACTGACTTACGGTACTTACTATCATTTATTGGCAATTTTAATTTAAAATAATAACCTCAGACTTTAATTTGCTCTCTTTATGTAGCCTGAGCCATGTCAAGATTGTGAACTAACTTTTTCATACTTTTTAAAATAGAATTTTTAGCTGCTTGTTACTCTGACAGTTGCCAAGCCTCATGCTTTCCTTCATAGGTATGCTAGTAAAATATAAGAATCCTGAGATAAGCTTTTACCTGTGTCATTGATGAATGAAGACCTATTGACTAAACTAGGCTCAGGTATTGTACACAACTTTTTAGCTTGGCAGCATCTCAATTTTTTACCTTTGCTCTTATTTCCTGAAGGTTTTTATTTAAAAGAGAAAAGTAAAAAAGAAAAGAGAAAAGGAAAGGAAAGAAAAAAACACACCTTAACATAGAAAGCATCCTTATTTCCCGAAGTTTCACAAGCTCAATGGAATTTCCTCCTGCACTCAATTTCTGACACATTTTTATGGAACTAGAAGCTCACTACTAAAATCCTGTAGGGCCAAGATCTCTAAGACAATCATGAGCAAAGAGGGCATTTTGTGACTTCACACTATGTGATTTTCAGACTAGTTACTAAATTGTACTCATTAGAACTCCACAGCTCTAGCAAAAAAAAAAAAAAAAAAAAAAAAAAAAAAAAAAAAAAAAAAAAAAAAAAAAAAAAAAAAAAAAAAAAAAAAAAAAAAAAAAATCCATGAAGTAAAAACAGAGTAGAAAGCCCAGAAATCTGTTTATGTTTAACTGATTTTCAACAAGGTCTCACAACACACAATGTGAAAAAGAAGATCTCTTTAATGAACGGGTTCAGAAAACTGGATATTCACAGGTGGAAGAATAAATCTTGGCTATGATCTCATACAATGCACATAATTCTAATCAAAGTGAATCAAAGACAAAAATAACATAAAATGTGAAGCTACTATTGAAAGGCACTATAAAATCATGCTTTTTCTTTCATCTTTTCTACATATCAAATTGATATTTTGAATATCAATAAATAAATTTTAGTATTATTTATAATATTTTTGCTTTGTGTATATATCTCTGTGCATACTAGTAACAGATCAGAAAATTGCCAAGAGCAGTTAGGCAAGGAATTAAAAGAATCAGCTACTGAGTCTTTTAACTTCCAAGAATAGGAGAAGCCAACCACATCAGTGTGAATATTCATAATATGACAATATGATGCTTTACTGGGACATTGGGAAAGTATCTGTTTATCAAGCTATTAACCAACCATTAGGAAGGTGGAAACAAATGTTCCACGATACTTTTGTTGGCAGGAGTCCTTGGAGAAGATGTGCTTCTAGAATCCCTCTTCTGGGAGATAAATTAATCATGCTCTTGCTTTCCAGAATGTTCAACAAGAAATAGAAAATGGAAAATAACTGAATAAACAGGAAATAGTCAAATCAGAGTATAAAGAACTGGCAGTGCATATAAATAAACACCTTGAACATTAGATGACTGATCAATATGTAAACAGAGAGTGTATCATTTTTTTAGAACCACAAGTTGCTATGTGCTCAAATTAGCCAATTGGCTAAAACTTTATCTTTTTGGAATCCACCAATATCTTGGAGCTCACAAACGAACACCATCATTTCCTAGTCTCAGTGGTTCTGACTGCTTAACCATCTTTCTTTATATTAAGATAGATTAAATGTCTTTGTCAAATTTAGCACTTCACCTTTCTTCTGTTGATTGAGAGCATTCATTGGGACTTGTCAATATTATGATTTAACGTGTGTTTTCATTTCTGAGACAGTGCAGGATAGAGTAGTCTTTAGCAGCAGTGGCATGAGCAGTATACAAAGAAATATGCCATTTCCTGACAAAAGCCCTCTAGCAATTCATTCAAATGTTCTCAGCCTAAGAAGCTACGGTGCTAATTTTATAGAACCATGTGAATATTAAACAATACAAGAAACGCAAAACATTTCTAGCGAATAGCATTCATAAACCAATGTAAAATAACATACATAACTAGAGAATAATATACTGTTTCTGGAAGAATTCATAGTATTATTCCACTATCTACATTTCATACATGTTCTTTTTATGACAAATAAATCTCACAATGTTAGAAAATGCTACTTTGATGTTTTCCTTCTAATGGTTTTTCTTTTTATACATAAGAGCTGTGTTTTATTCTTTCTACCTCTTCTTCTCTCCTCCCTCAATTTTGCTTTTCTCATCCTCACTGTCCCTCAATTTCTTTAATATTATTTTGCATCTATCTATTTATCTGTCTGTATATCTACCTATCATCTATCTGCCTGCCTGCCTATCTATCTATCTATCTATCTATCTATCTATCTATCTATCTATCCATCCATCCATCTATCTATCTATCCATCCATCCATCCATCTATCATCTATCTATCTATCTATCTATCCATCTATCCATCCATCCATCTATCTATCTATCCATCCATCCATCCATCTATCATCTATCTATCTATCTGTCTATCTATCTATCTATCTATCTATCTATCTATCTATCTATCTATATACCTACCTATCTATCTATCTTCATCATCATCATCAAACTATAACCTACTGAGAATTCTTTTAGGCTTGCTTACATGTATATGTGTTTAGTTCTGTCTCCCAGCAGTCATTAATTCCCTCTTTCTTTATTTTTTCTGATGGTCAAGCCTTGTGAGATTTCTCACATTCAGGCTAGCATATCAGCTGCTGTTGCCACTATGCAGGTATTATTTAAGCAGCCATATTTTTGAGGTTTCATGTGTGCAGCCTTCCTGTTCTACATAAAAGACACAGTCTTACACCATACACCCTCTGGCCCTTAGTATCTTTCTGTTCCTCTTCCAGAGTGTTCCCTGATTCTTAGCTGTAGGAATTTCATTGTACATATATCAATTGTGGTTGTTATCTGCATTTTGACCAGTTGCATATTTATGTAACCCATCTGATGCAGGAAGAAACTTTTGATAATGTGAAAGCAACACCTCTCTGTGGGTATAAGAATAAGTATTTAGAATGCAGTTAGAAATTATATTAGTTTAGGAATATGAAAATATTAAGTTCTACAGTAGGCCAAGATCAATGACTTTTCCAGCCTTGGTCACTTTGACTAGATTTACAGTATCAGGCTTGGATTTCTGTCTATTGATGAATATAAATTCAATTAGACAATTGTTGGTTATCCCAGAAATATAATATCACTATTGTTTCATTTGGGATTACCTTGCCAGTTTGCATAGCTATGGGAACTAGTCTTCAGGGACTGTTTTCTTTTTAACTCTTTAAATATTTTCTCATCTTGTACACACATTCACACATAAAAATATTCTGTGATCCTTAGTACAATACAGTGTAAAGTACAACTGAAAAATCCATCTAGACTAACTCACAGGAGTATTCCAGTGAGGAAATCTGATTTTCAGAGCTTTAGGAATACCTGCTTTTAGATTAGTCACTGTCGTTTCTGTAAAACCCTTGTGAAGCCATAGTATTTCCCCCCCTTTCCATAGTGAAATTTGTCCCAGGAAACCTTAGCAGTGTATTAATCACTTATTTGCATGACTTCTTTCAGTGCTGGTAACTGAATGGCCTTTCTCCATACTGTGGGGCCCTGATGTGAAAATAACCAGTCACTCAAAAAAGAAAAACACAAAAAACCTTTGTTCTTATAGTCAAATCTCCATAAAGCTAGCCCTCCATAATTAACCTTTATGACAGGACATCTGACAAGAAGAGGTGGCTTGGCAAATAGATCACATAAGAACCCCAAAAGACAGACACTGAATAGAAGAGATAGCATATTTGCCCTTACTGATAAGCAGTACTGGGTGACCCTGAATTCTCTAACAGCTGACTCAGGAGAGTGCAGCCTACTAGCCTTTGCTCTACCCTAACAAGCTATTACTATTCTGTTCTTGTTGGGGAATATTATTTTCAGATGCTTGTCTTTGGTTTATACTGCATTTGTTTAACTCTGTGAAGCTGTGTTACTGTGCCTGTCTAAAACACGTGATGGTATTGATAAAGAGATGAACAGTCAATGGTGAGGCAGGAATAAGGATAGGTGGGGCTAGCAGGCAGATAGTATAAATAGAAGGAGAATCTGAGAGGAGGAAGAAAAAAAAATCTGAGAGGAGCAAGAGGACAATGAGAGGAGGACATTAGGGGCCATCCACTAAGCCACCCAACTAGTCATGGAGTAAGGAAAGAAAGATATACAGAAGTCAGAGAAAGATAAAAGCCAGAGGCAAAAGGTAGTTGGGATAGTTTAAGAAAATCTGGCAAGAAACAATCCAAGCAAAGGCCAGGAATTCATAACTAAGAATAAATCTCCTCTGTGATTTATTTAGGAGCTGAGTGATGGGCCCTCAAAGAGTCAAAAGAGTAAAACATCACAGAATATGTACTTACCTTCACCTCATTTGACACAAGATCTTAGCCTAGAAAATTAACTGTGCTTTTGCCCTTAGATATACAAAGAAAAAAAAAAAAGCTTGGATTACTAAACCAGCCCCAGAGAAAGGAATTTCTTCTCACCTGGGCATTAGCAGGTATGAATATGCAACTTAGCCTGGAGCTGAAAGTGCCATTCTCCAGAATTCAGGTAGCCTCAGCTTTTCACTTTGACCTAGTACAATGGAATTCCCTCCTTAAACCATGTAAAAATGCCAATGCAAATCAAATGCCATTGCTTTCCTCCCAGCTCATGGTGGCTGCCATGGTTATCACAAAGCTGTGTTCCAAGCTACAAGGTAGGAAGCAAAAGTGCTCCGGGAGTGCTAAGGCACGGCTGTGCTTTCCTTCCCTCTTTTTCTGTATTTATCAGTTACAAACTTCTAGCTTACCTAAACACACAAGTGTCATTAACACAGAAACTCTCTTTCCCCCTCTTAGAAATCATAGCTCTTTCCTTTATTTACCCTCTTTAGACATGCCTGGGTGCTTCACAGCATTGCTCCCCTTAAGATGGAGTAAGCTAACAGGCACCTGCTTTGTTAGACTTACCTGTTTTCTTGGTCCTATGAAATGCATGCTTGGTATCATTGCTATTGCCAACAGAATCGCTAATTGTGTCTTTTTGGGTATATAAACTGGAAATCTTGTGGGATTGAGAGAACATCAAGAGAGCACTGAAGAGAGCATTGACATGATGAAAAGACTTATATGAGCTGATTTATTCCATTCATCCTCCGATCCCTTTTAATTAGTTTTCACGTGTTATAGCAGTCCTTTTCCATCCTGAGAGGTTTAGGGGGATGACACTCGACATAAACCTCAATACAAAAAGTTGTGTATAAGCAACTGGTTCAATATAGAAAGGAAACAATTACATCCCAGTTCATCAAAAAGTTTCTGGCTAACACTCCCATGAACAAATGTTGAGATAGGACCATAACATATTATGTGATAATAGGTTTAGGTGGCAAAGAAGACTTGCTATCAAAGACCTGAAAACTACAGATGAACAAGCCATTTTAATGATGTGGTTGGATGAATGATAATGAATGTATAGAATAGGAATGGAAGTAGAGAGTTTAATGGAATTCTGCAGCCTGGGTGGAGAGACTTTGAAAGGCCTTTCCAGATTCTCCTTGTCCTGTAGGTATAGCATTCCTCTTAGGCTTGTAGATACTGTAGGAGTTCCTTCTGCTCATTCGGCCAATAGCCTTTAAAATACCTACCCACTTGGGTATGGTCTCTTATACTATAAATGCAGCTGTAAAGCACATACTCGTTCTCTTTGCTTCTGGCTCTTGCTTCTGTCTGCTAGACTCTGTTCCTGTTCATGCAGAGAGAGGACTGTGATCTAGGACAGAGACCTGTCAGTATCTCCTAGATAAATAACCCTTTATCATATGTAATTATGAACTAGTGTGGGATTATTTTTTATCTGCTGCCATCATCTGGCACCCAAATGTGGGGACCAGTCTGCACTTTTTGAAATCGTTCTGCCAGCCACATGGTGCATTGGGCAATGACTCTTCTACCCATAGCTCTAGCTGGCCTTCAGACACAGCAGGCTGCTGGTCAGCACTCCTTGGCTAGCAACATACATACTGCCTATCTGTGTGTTACATACCAGCCCACATACTGCTGCCTGCAATCTTCATGCTGCACACCGTCTACAACTTGCATTGATGGAAAACTTTGGATTTTCTCTTTTTCCTGGGCCCCAACAGTCATAATCATTTAATGACATTAATAATGGCTCTTAATTTGTTAAATAAAGCATATTTTATCAGCACCTAAGTAAGCAACATGTGTTTTTCGCTGCTACTAGCATCTCTTGGGCACATGGCTACAACTGTGACACCTGCTGGCCAATAATTATTATTATACCTACCCCAATTTATTGTAATTGCACTAAGACAGGTAAGATTTGAAAAACTACAACAAAATGACTAATAACATCCATGAGTTCAATAATTATTTTGATTATACTATGAAAGGTATTCTGCAAGGTCTACATGATTTTCCTTCTACATCCCTTTATTTGATTCTAGGAAATAGCTTTGTTTTCAATTCTATTTAATTAAAAAATTGTTCAATACTATGGAGCGGGGTAGCATCAATTAGACAAAATCATCTGAAAGAATTTGTGCTGTTGAATCTAACTATCAAAATCTGTTGAAAAGTTATGATATGTCCAAGGATGAGACATTATCTTTACTGGACAACTTTCATACCTTGGAATCTTCAGTGAGGACATTAGAACAGAAGATGGACAGGAGATTCAGACTTTGAAAAAGGCAGTACTAAAAGTTTTGAAAAGATTGAGGAATTTATTGAAATTGATGAGCAGGGATAGAGACACAAGGACAAGATTTAGCCTCATCAGTACATGCCGGACCCTGAGATGACTTACACAGAGTTTCAACTGCATATCTGGTAATTTTCTTGGAAAGATCATCTGGCATAAAGTACCCTAAGGTAGTCAAAGAATATGCTTGGGAACCAATGCATATGAGCAATCTAAAAGAAATAAAGCAAGCCATAATTTTTTATGGGCTACATTCACCATTTGTCAGGGAAATGGTGAAAATGTGTGCTTGAAGCAATAAGGCCACCCCACACAATTGACTTGAATCAATCTCAGTGGTCCTAGAAAATGGACTCTAGATGCTTTGGAAGTGTTATTGGAGAGAAGAGGCAAAAATTTTAGAGCAACAGGGGAAAGCAAAAGGATTTGAGACTTTCCAAGATCAACTTCTTAGTGAGGATCATTACTCTGATCCTCAGGAACAGGCTTGCTATAAATACACCTTGTCCCTATGTAGCACAGCAACTTTAAATGATTGGGACAGGATTCAGGAATGAGGAAAGAGGATTGAATCATATAATCGAGTTAAACAGGGCCAAAGAGAACCCTTTACTGACTTCTTACAAAGATTAACTAAGGCTGTACAATTAAGAGTGATAAACCCTGAAGCTAGATATATATAATTGAATCCTTGGCTTTTGAAAATGTCTTAGAATGTAAGAAGATCCTTGGACCTTTAAAGGTTAGATCAGCACCCATAGATGAATGAATCTTGTGTATGATGGATGTTGAAAGTTTTAACTATAGTACTGAAGCTTGGGTAGCAGAAGCAATTTCCAATGGTATGAGGAGACACCAAAATGGCAAATGTTTTAATTGTGGAAGAATATGACATCTAAGAAGCTACTGTAGACAAAGAATTCTTAGGAATAAAGTTGCCTCTAGGAATGGCAAGAATAGGAGGACTCAGCCTTCTGGTATATGTACGAGGTGTGACAAAGGCCAACATTGGACCCATAAATGTAGTTCAACAAAAGACAGACAAGGCAACCCAATACCACTGGGAAACCACTTGGGGCGCCTCTCACAGGCCCCATGTCAAACAAGTTCCAGTCATTCTCAGTCACTATGGAGACCATGACTCACCAGGAAAATTAAACAATCCAGTGCCTACTGCAAAAAAAATATATTGGAGTACCAGTAGATCCATCCGGAGGGGTAAGTGTGCACCTGCCCAGCTGCCCAGATACCCTGGGAAGGGAGTACAGGTGCCTTCAATTCCCTAAACTTTCTGGCCATTCAGCAGGGCTTCTCCCTGGCTACTGGATTTTCTACTTATCCCACCCCAGCTTACCCCCAAGGACCCCTTTCCATCTGCAGGGTCCTAGGATCTCCCAACTCAGCCTGCTTCGGGGCAAAGGCTTTGGGGACAAAATGGTGAGTACAAGGCTACAGGGGTTTCTTTGTTCCATGGAGCCGGCCCTAGCATCTACCAAGCCAGCACATTTGTCTGCGAGGTCCTTGGCCAGCATGTGGCCCTGATCCAGTACCACTAGGTCCATCCAGAAGGGGTCCTTAGATCCACCACCACAGCCTACTTCAGGGAGGAGGGCATCTGAGACCCAACTCCAGTGCTGAGGGGACCTAAGACATGACAGACTAAGAAAAATCCCCAAGAACACAGTTAGCTACAGCAAAAATCAGACCAAGCCACCAAGACTCTCTTGACCACATTCAAAGGAAGAGACGGGCAGGCGCCAATGCAAGAATTCCTCCATCAACCTGAAAAGCAACATTATAACACCAGAATTCAGCGAATATGCAACAGGAAGACTTGAACAACTTAATCCAGAAGAAGTAGAAGAAATCAACTTTAAAGGTAACATTATAAAAATGATAGAGACCATTAAAGAGGATGTGAAAAACTCCTTTAAAGAAATGGATGAGAAGACTAACAAAAAGTTAGAAGAAATGACTAAATTCCTCAAAGATACCCTATAAAACCAAGAAAAAGCAATCAAACAGGTAATGGAAACAGTTCAAGACTTAAAAACTGAAATGGAGGCAATGAACAAAACACAAACTGAGGGATGGCTGGATATGGAAAATCTGGGTAAATGAACAGGAACTATAGAGACAAGTATAACCAACAGACTACAAGAGATAGAATAAAGAATCTCAGACACTGAAGATACGATAGAGAAAATAAACTCAGTGATCAAAGAAAACAACAAATCCAACAAATTCTTAACACAAAACATCCAGGAAATCTGGGACACCATAAAAAGACCAAACCTAAGAATAATAGGGGTAGAAGAATAAGAATTACAGCTCAAAGGCCCAGAAAATATATTCAACAAAATTATGGAAGAAAACTTTCCCAACCTAAAGAAGGATATTCCTCTGAAGGTACAAGAAGCATACAGAACTCCGAATAGACTGGATCAAAAAAAAAATCCCCTCGCCATATAATAATCAAAACACAAAACATACAGAATAAAGAAAGAATATTAAGAGCTGCAAAAGAAAAAGGTCAAGTAACATATAAAAGTAAACCTATCAGAATTACACCTGACTTCTCTATGGAAACCATGAAAGCCAGAAGGTCTTGGATAGATGTGCTACAGACACTAAGAGACCATGGATGCAAGCCCAGACTATTGTATCCAGCAAAGCTTTCATTTACCATCGATGGAGAAAACAAGATATTCCAGGATAAAAACAAATTTAAGCAATATATAGCCACAATCACAGCCTTACAGAAAGTATTAGAAGGAAAACCACAACTAAAGGAAGCAAACAACACCCATAATAACACAGACATCTAACAACCCTCCACCAGCACAACTCAAAGAAGGGAAACACACAAACTCTACAACAACAACAACAACAAAAATAAGCAGAGTTAACAACCACTGGTCATTAATATCACTTAATATCAATGGACTCAATTCACCTATAAAAGGCACAGGTTAAGAGAATGGATACGAAAACAGGATCCAACATTCTGCTATTTACAAGAAACACACCTTAACCACAAGGACAGACATTATCTCAGAGTAAAGTGTTGGGAAAAGATTTTTCAATCAAACAGCCCTAAGAAACAAGCAGGTGTGGTTACACTAATATCTAACAAAATCGACTTCAAACTAAAATCAATCAGAAGAGATGGAGATGGACACGTTATACTCATAACAAGAATAATCCATCAGGAAGAAGTCTCAATCCTGAATATATATGCCCCTAATATAACAGCACTCACATATGTACAAGAAACATTACTAGGACACAAAGCACAAATCAAACACCACACACTAACAGTAGGAGATTTCAACACTCCTCTCTCACCAATGGACAGGTCCACCAGACAGAAACTTAAGAGAGAAATATGAGAACTAACAAATGCAATGAATCAAATGGACTTGATAGACATCTATAGAACATTCCACTCAAACAGGAAAGAATATACCTTCTGAGCACTCTCTCTTCCTGTGCTGAGATCAGAGGCGCACACTGGTGAGTCTGTGCCCGCCTGGCGGTAAGGTCCCCGTGGGCCTCTTTGTTCCACAGGACACTGTACCCTCCCTCACCCCCCCGCAAGATCACGCTTTCCTCAGTGGGGCTTTGGTACCCCAGCACTCTCTCTTCCTGTGCTGAGATCGGAGACGCACACGGATGAGTCTGTGCCTGCCTGGCGTTAAGGTCCCCGTGGACCTCTTTCTTCCACAGGACACTGCAAACCCCCTTCCCCCCACAAGATAGACCTTTTCTCAGTGGGGCTTTGGTATCCCAGCACTCTCTCTTCCTGTGCTGAGATCGGAGGCACACACTGGTAAGGCTGTTCCCGCCTGGTGGTAAGGTCTCCGCGGGCCTCTTTGTTCCACAAGACCCTGCATCCCCCCCCTGCAAGATCTCCCTTTCCTCTGTGGGGCTTTGAAACCCCAGCACTCTCTCTTCCTGTGCTGAGATTGGAGGTGGCTCACACTGGTAAGGTTGTGCGGGCCTGGCGGTAAGGTCCCTGCGGGCCTCTTTGATCAACACAACCCTGCACCATGCCACTACAGGATTGCTCTTTCCTCTGTAGGGTCTTGGAACCATAGCACTTTCTCTTCCTGTGCTGAGATATGACCCACAGACTGGTAAAGTTGTGTGCGGCTAGCGGTAAGGTCCCTGTGGGCCTCTTTGTTCCACACAACCCTGCACCCCGCCCCAGCAAAATTGCCCTTTCCTCTGTGGGGCCTTGGAATCCCAGGAAACTCTCTTCCTGTGCCAAGATTGGAGGTCCAGAAGGATCAGAAGTCCAGAAGGGACTTCCTCTTCCTGCACTGACATCAGCTATCCAGAAGGGTGAGTGTGTACAAGCCGTCCTTGGAGATCCCCACCCACTGAGACTCCCCTGACTGAAATCAAAGGAAGAGATGGTTAGGTATCAATCCAAGAATTCCTACAACAACCTGAAAAGCAACATGATAACACCAGAAACCAACGAGTACTCAACAGGAAAACCTGAACAACCTAACCCAGAAGAAGTAGAAGAAATCAACTTTAAACATAACTTTATGAAAGTGATAGAGACCTTTAAAGAAGAGGTGAAAAACTCCTTTGAAGAAAGGGATAAGAAAACTAACAAAAAGTTAGAAGAAATGAATGAATTCCTCAAAGATACCCTATAAAACCAAGAAAAAGCAATCAAACAGGTAATGGAAACAGCTCAAGACTTAAAAACTGAAATGGAGGCAATGAAGAAAACACAAACCGAGGGAAGACTGGAGATGGATAATCTGGGTAAACAATCAGGAACGGCAGAGACAAGTATAACCAACAGACTACAAGAGATAGAATAAAGAATCTCAGACACTGAAGATACGATAGAGAAAATAAACTCAGTGATCAAAGAAAACAACAAATCCAACAAATTCTTAACACAAAACACCCAGGAAATCTGGGACACCATAAAAAGACCAAACCTAAGAATAATAGGGGTAGAAGAAGGAGAAGAAGCACAGCTCAAAGGCCCAGAAAATATATTCAACAAAATTATTGAAGAAAACTTTCCCAACCTAAAGAAGGATATTCCTCTGAAGGTACAAGAAGCACACAGAACACCAAATAGATTGGATCAAAAAAGGACATCCCCTCGCCATATAATAATCAAAACACAAAACATACAGAATAAAGAAAGATTACTAAGAGCTGCAAAGGAAAAAGGCCAAGTAACGTATAAAAGTAAACCTATCAGAATTACACCTGACTTCTCTATGGAAACCATGAAAGCCAGAAGGTCTTGGATAGATGTGCTGCAGACACTAAGAGACCATGGATGCAAGCCCAGACTATTATACCCAGAAAAGCTTTCATTCACCATCGATGGAGAAATCAAGGTATTTCAGGATAAAAACAAATTTAAGCAATACATAGCAACAAACCCAGCCTTACAGAAAGTACTAGAAGGAAAACCACATAGAAAGGAAACAAGCAACACTCAGAATAACACAGACATCTAACAGCCCACCACTGGCACAACTCAAAGAAGGGAAACACACAAACTCTACAACCCTAAAAAAATAACTACAGTTAATAAACTTTGGTCATTAATATCACTTAATATCAATGGACTCAATTCACCTATAAAAAGGCACAGGTTAAGAGAATGGATACGAAAATAGGATCCAACATTCTGTTGCTTACAAGAAACATACCTCAACCACAAAGACAGACATTTTCTCAAAATAAAGGGTTGGGAAAAGGTTTTTCAATCAAACGGCCCTAAGAAACAAGCAGGTGTGGTTACACTAATATCTAACAAAGTCGAAATCAAACTAAAATCAATCAGAAGAGATGGAGATGGACATTTTATACTCTTAAACGGAATAATCCATCAGGATGAAGTCTCAATCCTGAATATATATGCCCCTAATATAAAAGCATCCACATATGTAAAGGAAACATTACTAGAACTCAAAGCACACATCAAACGCCACACACTGATAGTAGGAGATTTCAACACTCCTCTCTCACCAATGGACAGGTCAACCAGACAGAAACTTAACAGAGAAATAAGAGAGCTAACAGATGTAATAAATCAAATGGACTTAATAGACATCTATAGAACATTCCACCCTAACAGGAAAGATTATAACTTCTTCCCAGCATCTCATAGAACCTTCTCAAAAATTGATCACATACTCGGTAACAAAGCAAACATCCACAGATACAAATAGATTGGAGTAACCACCTGTGTCTTATCAGATCATCATGGAGTAAAGTTAGAATTTAAAAACAACTCTGCCCCCAGAAAGCCTACAAACTCATGGAAACTGACCAGTCAACTACTGAACCACTCCTGGGTCAAGGAAGAAATAAAGAAAGAAATTAAAGTTTTGCTTGAATTCAACGAAAATAAAGACACAACATACCCCAACCTATGGGACACTATGAAAGCAGTGCTAAGAGGAAAGTTCATAGCACTTAGTGCCCACATAAAGAAAACGGAGAAAGCACACATTAGAGATTTAACAGCATACCTAAAAGCTCTAGAAAAAAAAAAGAAGCAGACTTACCCAGGAGAAGTAGAAGACTGG